>MNCI01035616.1:63891-94516 GCA_015680685.1 Gnetum montanum
CCTTAGAACTAGTGTACTTGAGAACTTAAGGTTTATAGACTTTGACCGGATCATGCGTGAATGCTTGTGATTCATATGGTTGGGTGTAGGGATGCCTCACCACTCATCATTAGCACCATTGCTATGGACCTTTTAGTTGTTACGTGCGTTATATAGGACTAGTAAAAATTATTTAAAATTGCTGGAATGAACCTTAGAATCATATCATACTTTAAAATAGCTACAACAATCTTTAAAAGAACACTACATTTTTATTTTCTAACATAAAATGTCTTCTTCCCATAGGAGCGATTCCCTACCTAAGTCTAATGAAGTACATTAGTAGGTGCCCCAACAATATTGACTAGTATATGCTCATCCTAATGAGTATGTACGTAACTTCACCTTCATCTTACACTAGGATGAACTGCTGCAGTGGCATGATATGAAGGGAAACATTGTGTTGCTACTAGATCAATCCCTTCCTACGATGCTTCAACAAATGCTTATCCAAATGGGTCTCAAGGGACTTCATGTTGAGTATGTTGTGTAGGATACTAACACCTAGGATTATCATCCTACTGAGGCACAATACCTCAAGGCTACCAACTAGAACAACACTATGAATCCATGAAGGGAAAAGGGTTTAATGATTCTCCATTCCTACTGTACCAAAAAGATGGTGGAGAACCCTTCTCTGGGGGTTTTCCATTGAGTGAAATTCCTCTCTTTAACTTCGGTGAAGGAAGTCAAAACCAGAACCTACAATCCATAATCCATAATCCTAGTTCTAGTAAAATTGGATTCAATGACAATGGAGGATCCAAAGAGGAGAGTTAGGGCAAGGATGTAGACAAGAAACAAGATCATGATTGTGGCCATAATCACCAAAGAGGAGGTAGCAGGCACCATGATGATGCTAGTCCTCCTTCCTCTTCACCTTCGTCCTCATCTTCTTCTTCTGGCCCTAATCATAATCACAAGGGGTGTGACCATGATAAAGGTGACTGATGGGACCAAAATGATCAAAGGGATCATTAAAAAAGTCAAGATCAGGGGCATGGACATTCAAGAGAGTTCCACCACCATGAACGAAGGGGTAGCAAAGGGCATCGTAGACACCAAAATTAGGGCCTTGATGAGCCTTTACTTACTACTTAAAGCATGCTCAACATTGCAAAGGCAGTGAGGATTCCCACAAGGCACATAAAGGATAGTCAAATCAAGAGACTAGACATGAACAACATTCCTAGATTCGAAGGGGGATATAACTTAGATCCACAGAACCTTCTTCAAGCTTTTCAAGATGCATGTGCCTTGCAGAATATAGAAAATGAGTGGTGGAAACTTAAGTTGTTCCCTAAGACACTCATTAAAGAAGCAGAGAACTAGTACTAGTCCTTAGAACTAGAATCTATCAGATGATAGCGTATAATGCTTGAGTTCTTTAATGACAAATATTAAATGTACTCTTGGGTGTTCTACTTGAGGAAGTAGATCCAAGGATGGAAATAGGGATACATGAACCCTTGGATGCCACCACTGGATGACACTATTCTTTATTGCATAGATGTCTTGGACATGGTTATTCTCAATTGGATTAACTTCACCACATCCTAGATGGACTCTAATAAGAAATGAGGAGAACTCTTGGCATCTATCCCAAGGGCAACTGCCAGAGTTAAGTTGTCATTAGATCCAAAGATTGATTAAGTAGGTGGCTAAAGAGGAAGGAGAATTAAGAAAATAAGAAAGTGTAGAAGAATACAATTGTGACCCTTACATTTGCAAGAGGGAGGTTCAATTTTGTGATAGTGAGGAAGAATCAACACTTGATGAGGTGGTGAATCAGAAAACCTTGCTACTTGAAAAATTTCAGTTTGAAATTACAGCCAAGGTTGATCAATTATGGGACTCAATGGATAGCAAATTTTAAGCTATCCTAAAAATTACCGAAGAGTCCAAAGAACAAGGTAGTGATCATGAGTGAAGAATACGTCAAGAAGCTAAACGTGCCTATCAAAGAGGTAAGGGCAAGATTATTTCCATAGAGGAAGTTGTAGGAATTGAATCAGATGATGATGCTAGGTGTAACATCTACCATTATGACCATCTTAAGGGATGTTATCCCATAGTGTTGCACTTACAAGAGTTTGAGGCATACGCTTTGAATCCATGACTAGCACAAAGGTAAACACCCATACAATTGTTTTATCCTCAAGGCAATTCTAGACAATTTTACTAGCAGCAACAGTAGTATTATCCAAGTGGAACTCCACTGCAACCATATGAGCAATACCAATAGTGGTAGCAACCATAGTCATGGATGCTAGCACCACCAAGGCAGCAATACCCTTATAGGCAACTTGATCTATGTGGGTATTGCATTCAACAACCCTTGTCTCTATGTGACTCTTCTAGTCATGTTTCTATTTTCTAACCTCACTACTACCTTTTTGATTCTTATTGAACTCATTCTACCATGCACGGAGGGATACCATCTTTTATCCTTATCCTCCTCCTATTCCTGCACATCTTCCTACACCCTCAACATAACTACCACTTATTCCATCTATGAAAGGTAAAATTCCTGCTCAGCCATAACAACGAACCACTACTAGGGCTGTCAACATAAAGTTGGCTCCCCAGCTGAGTGGCTCAAAACACCAATCTCAGAAGAGGCCATTCTTTCACACCAAAAGTCCTAAAAAGCCCTCAAAAACCAATGTAGCCAAACACCCTATCTCTCTTCCATTCTCTGCATTAAAACCAAACGGGATCCCTTCAAATCAAATGTCTCCTCAAGCCTACACAGTCACAATAAATCATGGCATATTTGATTGGATCAAGGTTGCTAATCTTCCCTAAAAAATATCTGATCCTAGAAGTCCTCTCATTTACCTATAGATTGCTGGAAATGACCCATGCAAGGCTCTTCTTGATTGAGGTTTAGGCATGAATCTAATTTCCTATGAAATGTACAAAGCTTGGAACCTACCACCTCTCAAGAAAAGCAACATTCATCTAAAGTTAGTAGACCAGTCCATTATTATTCCTTTGGGACTAGTGAAGAATATCATGATCATTGTTTGCGGGTGGTCTTATCCTACTAGCTTCCTGGTAATCAAGGTTGACAATTGTAACAAGAACTTCCATGAGATTTGTTTCATTCTTAGATTTGTTTCCTTAAGTTAGACATCCATGAGTAAGTTTGATATTTGTCATTAAAGATCTTTAGCATGGTACTCTATCTTCTGATTGATTCAAGTTCAAGTAACCTATATTAGCTCTCTGCTTCTTTTACAACTGTTCATGGGAACAATTTCAACTTCTATCAGTTACTTTCAATGTTTTATAGGATGTAGGCATCATGGAATGCTTGGAGGTGGTATTGTGGATCAACATTATAACCACCCTCAAATCTTGGGATGTTCTTCATATCAAGCCACTTGATATGGCTATCCCTCACATGCCTAGTTGAAATGTAAATATCTTCTTGGATGTTAATCATGTTATAGGTTTCCATAAGAGGTTCATCATCATGATCAAGTTTGCATGCTTTGTTATAGTGATGCTCCCTTATTTTCTCATATCTTTCTTAGCCCTCTCTTTGATCCCTTCATCTTCTTCATTCATACCCTTCATCTTCCTTATCTAAATGCATTGGGTGATAGTCATGGCAATCATGAGTCCTCTCTTCCTTGTCATGGTCTTGGTGCCTTAGCCTCCTCCTATCAGAGTCCACTGATGATCATGAGGATGAAGATAAGGTAGTAGGAAAATGGTGCCAACTTATCATCCTCTCATGACTCCAATATTTTCAGCCCTAAAAATTAAATAATGCCTTAAGAGGCCATAACTTGAACCGACTAACCATGGTTAACAATTTAATTATTAGGACTAACAAATTTAACCCTTTAGGATCATTTTGGGCCTTAAGATTAGATACTTAGAATATGCAACAAGCATAGCCAAGTTAGTACTAACCTAATGAATCAAGTAATTGAAAAAATCAATTGGTGAACCAAAATAGAAATAAAGATGTATATTAACTCAACAAGCATCCAAATCATTCAAAGCATTCAAAGTAGACATCAACCATCATCAAGAAATATAATCTTGTTCCAACAAGGTGTATTATACCAATGAAAAAGAATGAGCCAAGAGAAAATCCAAAAAAAAAAAAGAATAAAAGTTGCAACATACAATGGACTTGCAAGGTCACAACATCAACTATGTCCACCTTAGACCTTGGACTAGCACAAGTAATGATACCCATGCATCCTTCCAAATTCTAAGATTTGAATGCTAAGGTCTTATGTCTACAAGAAGTTTTACCATACGAATTCCTATACCATTTCAAACCCATTTTGAGAAAGTTAAGATACAAAGATGTTTACAAGCAAAAAAGTTCTTCTAAAAGTTCTTTCAAGCCATGTAGATTAGCCTATTGATAGTCGAATGATCTTTTATAAAGAAAAGAAGTTCCAAGTTGGTACAAAAGTTCAAATGGAGATTAAAGAACCAGATGAGCTGGCCTCAATAAGGTCTCGAGTATGGAAAATTGTAACACAGTACCCAATGTGCATAGGCTAATTGGAGTGATGGGTATTCTGGTTGTGGTAAAAACAATTGATTCCCGTGATCGTCTTCAAAAAATCTCCTTCTATTATGTTGATAATACTTATCAGCGACACAGTATAAAGTCACTGAAATTTTGTAACAAAATCGAATCAAGTTCCCTGTCATGACAATGTCTTTCAAATTTGCTTTTCAATCAGACATCAAAAGGTCAATTAATTTTACGCGTCCTAATCAAGCCCGTAAAACATTAAAATGAAATTCCCGTTCCTGATACTAGGCGAAACCTTGGTTCCTTTAAGCGAGTAAGCCTTATTTGCTTACGTGAGTAATTGTCTTTACGACGGTTGCCCATAACGTATAAAACGAAGCTTCATTTTGGGATTAAATACAAAACTTTCAATAGGATTAGGCTATTTTAAGGAGCATCCCAACATTCTATACATCACGACAAACATTCTCTACAAACGATTTACGAATGTTAGAGACTACGGAGGTAGGGATTAAATGTAAACAGCACATCAAAACAGAACAAAATCCATAGCATAAACCTTAGAATTCAAGATACAGGGGCATCATACTCCCATTTGCAGGGAACGACCTGCTATGAAAAGCATACCCAAAAAGATTTCTATGATCAATCCAAAAGCTTTCATTGGAATGTACACCTGCTTCTGCTTCTAAACCTGGATCTTCAACCTTGAGATTTCTTCTAACAAATACTTGCTTTCACCAACCCAATCAACTGGACTGCAGGATCGAACAGTGATACGTTGCCTTGATTCATTATTGAACTCGGTCTGTGAAACACTGACACGCAGCACATGAGGAACCCACATAGCCTTCTTCAGCTCTGCCTGGTATGCCTTTTGCTCATCATCCTGCAAAAACCCATGCCAAATTTGGACTCTGTTTTTTACCAAATCGTAATGCCTGCTAAGTGTAATAAGGATTCGAAATTATCCATACCTGAGACCTTACTGAGGCCAGTTCATCTGCCGTCTGGCCCAACAGTTGCTCTGCTTGTTCATTGAAAACTGATAGCCAAGCCTCACCACTTGAATCGGATGCTTTGGCCATCATAACATACCTTGAGAATACGTTTAAGACAAACTCATCAAAATCTATGCAACATGCTTCAGTATGAAAGCATGAGTTGACTTTGTTGACATTTACCTTTTGTTACTCTCGCTTTCATGTTTCTGGCAACTTTCACACCAGTAACCGGATCCATCTTCGGTTACTTTGCGATTGCAACTTTTGCAGGCTTGGTACCACATTGGTTGATCAGGTTTGATAAAGGTGATGTACACCCGAACATTGAAGTACGCTGGCTGTTCAAACATAGTGAGAACCCTAATTCAAAACCTTTGTAAATTAATCTGAAACAAAACTGGATAATAACTCGTTACAAACCTTCCCTTCACCAACAGAAGGCTGTGTAATTTCAGAAAGAAATGCACGTTCGGTGTAGACTGATCTCGGGCCAGCCCGTGGGGTTCCATTGGCAAGGGTCGATCCGATAGATGACATGGTTGATGTTTTGCCTTCGCTCTTGTACCTGAAAGAATTCCCCATAAATTCAAAATTGAAAACTGTTCCATAAACTAGTTGTAATAGGTGACTTTGAGAGAATATTCACCATGAACGAAGCTTTTGAGCCTCAGGCAAATCTGGGTTTATTACTACGGTACTTTTGCCTGTCGTCGAAAGAGATACCCCTGCAAATCATAGAATCAAGATTCCCTTAGTACAAAGAACAGGCAAAGACTCAAACCGGGCAGTAACAGCCGATGTCCTCTTTATTCTTTTTAACCTGCAAAATCACTAGCTTTCAACGCCCTTATTGCAACAATAGGCTCACTGTCAAGCATATCAAGCAGTTCCTGCCCTTCCTTCTTTGCAATATCATTCCACAGACTTACAACCACAGTCATCTTGCTGCAAGGATTTAAGAAGTAGCTTACTTATCAAAGTCGCATCTAATCTGGTCAAAAAGAAGTTGAAATTATATTGACGCGCTTGAAAAAGGGTTGTAACAAAATCTCACCTTGCATCAGCAATTGTGATATCACGCTTTGGGATCTCCTCGTTATTGCTTTTGCGTCTTATACTCAGAACAGGGGACACATTTGTGACAACACCGATCACATCTGCAACAACAAATTACAATCATGATTAAACCCAATTGCTCTTAAAACGTTACCCACATCCAAACGACTTGAATTTCGAGAGATACGTACCAACAAGTTCCCTTGCATTGACATACGGGCCAAGACCTTCAATATTAACAAAATTGTACTTGTATTCAGGGATAGATATTTCCTCATCCGTGGCCTCTTCCACTTCAGAATTAGCATTCAAAGTCATTTCGTAATCATTCTTCACTGTTTTAAATTGCTTATTTGCAACACGGAGAGTTCCCTTTGAAATATAATAAACCTTTCCCAATTCAAACTTGTCCCAAAACTTGTCTGCAGCATCGTTGAACATGGTTGCCTGAATCTGGGTCCCCTGTGTAATCATGAAAAACAAAATTAAAACAAGTAGACAGATGAAAACAATGGCTGTTGTAACCTGTATATACCTCTTCATCTGTAAGCTCCACATTGAATACATTGCCTTCGCCTCTAGAACTTTTGTAAGTACGTAGAGGACCCTTGTTGGTCACGCGAACCTTGATGGTCCAGCTCCCTTGGTAAGGATTAAGGGAAACCAATGGATAAACTCTTCTTGATTGACCAATGCGCGAAGGCGTGGAGCTGCATTGAAACGCGATACCATAAATAAAATGTCAGCTAAATATTGAATGAAAGAATATGCACATTACACCATAGTAAGAGTTGAAGAACAGGTAGAACTTAAAAAGCACTTATAGCAATCCGATAACTCTAAGGATTTCCCTTGTAACCACAAGCAACTTAATGATACAATTGGCATCCTATTTATTATAATTCAAACAGAATTTATGACCCCCATTGCATTTGAATTTGATTCTATACGCAGCAAGTTGCACAGAATTAAATGAAGGATGCCATAAAACATTGACCAAAGAACAATCGACTACCTTGAGCTCTGCTCCTTGACAATTTGAGCAGCAGACTTTGGAACGGTTGAATTTAACGCCTTAGGATTTGTAACAGTTTTTACACTTGAAAAACTGCTTTTGGCTTCGGATGGCTCTGATTTGATTTCGTGATCTGATTTTATCTCGTGATTCAGAGCTGATTCCACAACCTCACATTTTGTCACAATCAAAACCCTGGCATAATAAAAGGCAGTCTCAAATTAGATATATAAATAACGGACAATAAATGGGGTGCAATCCGGTGTATTGATATCCATAGTCTGAGCAACAAAGCCAAAATTTGGCTATTTCTGCTTCTAGACAATGTTCCGAAATCAACATCTATCTCGGTTACATTTTTCATTTACTCAACTGTTTACACTTCCTACATCTAGCCCAAGAAAGCGAAGTTTCATCAGTTGAAAGAGTCTCATCTTATAACTGTCGATCATAGATCAACATCCTATATCTCACGTCCGAAGCATTTGTTGAATTGAAATGAGAAAACAAAATTAGCCTGACACGTCGAAAAATCTGAGCCAACTGTGCCAACAGTAGGCACTTCTCATGCGATTTTGTTCATGAAAAATATTCCAGGCTATTTACTTAACTAGTTCATTTTAGGGGAGAGAAAAATGAGAGAGGCATATAGAAAAATGAGAGAGGCATTTAAAACGACAGCAAATGTACGGTAAACAGGGTTGCGACCGAATAATGGGTGAAAACACATTTCCAGCATAAACGAAACAACAAGAACCACATAAGCAGAAACTGGCAAATGAAACTGTGTAAAAGACGAGTAGAAATTTACAGCCTTCACTAAACCAAGACATGACTAGATCCGTTGACGTTAAAAGTCAAGAATCCAATTCCAGTGAAATGCAAGCACAAGATGGAAGGGTAACATCTGAACTATACATTTTTCCTTTTTAATAACACTGAAAAGCACGATGCTTCTTAAAACACGGATAACAAAAACCTACCTCTGAGGCTGGTTCGGAATCTCATTGCAGGTGTAATTGAGGATGCGAATAAGCCCTAGGTTCTGGAGCTTCCCAGAATTCACATCAGCTGCCAGTGCCGTTGGAAGCATGGCCTTGAGCTTCCTTTTGCCATCGCTGGCCATAAAACTGCACAGAGACCAGATCAGCGCTCAAAATCCGCCAAACCGAAATTATTTGCTCACTACTACAAACCTCAGCACATATAGAAAGAGAACCAAAAAAGATCGTACAAAAAGATGAAATCTCCAAACGAAAAAAGGAAACGAAGTAAAAACAAAAACGGAAGCTAGATGCAAACGCATAAAACAGAAACCAAAAGTTCAAAAGAATGAAAGGTGAAACTTCCAACATAAAAAGCCGCAAAATACAATCCTCGACACAAACGGAGAACATATACAAAAAAAAAAAGCACAAATTGATGAAATCTCTGTACAGGGAGGGAAAACGAGAGAACAAGAAAAATAAATAAGGATTAAGTGCAAAAGAATACGTGAATCTGGTGCCGCTACTGCCGACTGGCTTGAGATCCACGACTTGAACAACAATGTTGCTATCTACGTTATCATCCGGCGATGGATTCGCAAGCAGAGCGTCCACCGCACCTGGAGTGACTGTAACTGAGAGTGTCTCCATTGTTGCCATTTTTTTGGTGCTCTGAGATTTCTCCTCTTCTCAGCAGAACAGACCACAACACTAAATGGATCTTGAAAACCCTGGTTCTGTGAAATTTCTTCTGCGGCTGATACCGGCGGCGAGAGCAAACAGAGACGGAAAAAATAGCGGTCTGGCCGCGTTAATGGCGGGAACGTTTTCGAGATCGGGATTTTGAGTTTTGAGGTTTTGGTGTTTTCCCGGGCTTTTACAGCGGCAAAATGTTTGTATTTTGGTTCAGCCTCAAACGTCGAATAAGCCCTGTGTACGTGGATTAGTGGATTTGTTTGTTTGTTGGCTAAACGTATTCACCTCTGCAAATGTACAACTAATGATCGAAATAAGTAAGTGAATTTTCAAAAATTAAAGTTGTTTTTAAAATCCATATAAATTTGTGAATACGGTGTATTCTATGTTATAAAAATAGTTGGTGCAATGTGTTGCTCTAAAATGTTACACTTTGATTCTAGATAATATTGTAAGTACAAAACCTTTAAAAGGCTCAAGGAGGGATCTCTTCTCTCGAAAAGAGGCTGCCCAAAAGAAAAAGCTCCCCTAATACCAATTAATATAAGAGGTTGATCTAGTCTTGTTAAATGAATAAGGTAACATTTCAACATAGTCATGTTTTAGGCTAGATGGCTTGATGCTTATTCTACCAAGGCAAGCTTTAAAACCTAACCTTTTTTGAGTAGCTCCACCTAGGTTGAAACCCAACTTAAACAAATTTTAAGGTGATTAGAGGGCATAGAGATATTGCACCCCAACATATAACCCAACTTACTTTACAACATATTTAAAGAATTACGCTACAATGAAGCAATTGAACAACTATTACCTCCTATGGTAACAAACTTTGACCAAGCATCAATGAAATCATTCTTGGTGATCAATAGATTGTCTATTTCCCTTCTTTGCATTTGGAAGTACCTTGGACCACTTTTTCTCTACTCTATTTAGAATCTCAGTGTGCAGTTATTTTCCAGCAACAAGAGCATAACTATGACCTCTCTTCAAGAGTTAAATATCAAATTCTCAAAGATCTCACTTTTCAATGACAACTTCAAGCAAAAAGACTCCCAATGAAACTATACAATTAATTTATTTTCTACATTGCTAATTTCTTTTTGTTTTAGAGGCTAAATGATAGAAAGCTTTCACCTTTCATTGCTATTTGTTCATTATTTTTGACTAATGTATTCTATTGGCTTTAGAGAGAGTTTTCTTTCTATTCAGAATAAACCTTTTAGTAAGAACCTATGAGGGCACGTTTGAACAAGGGTGAGGCTTGATCCTTTTCCTACCCTAGAAGTGAGGTTTTTCAAAATTGGATGTAAGCATGGTAAAAAAATCAACCTTTCTCTATCCTTTTTGGCCATTTTTCCCTATAGGAGAAAACAAATTCAAAACTTTTATTAGCATAAGAAGGGTAACGTTACAAATTTCTTGTCACAAGTGAAAGGTGTGTGAGACACACACAAAAAATATATTTAAAAAATTTAGATTCAAAGTATAAAAGTAGATAAGTAGAGGAGAAACTCCAAAACAACAAAAAGGAAAGGCACACGTGTGTACCAAACTATGACATATTTTGATATGTGTGTCAACTACTAGCTATGTCTATATGTATGTCAGTAATTTTAGATATGTGTGCTAATAAATTTCAGTCAAGGTGTCAAGCTATATTAATATATATGCGTGAAATTTAATTATAGATTCACGGTGGCGACACAAAAGTTTGTATTGATGCATGTGACATTTTGTAGCAAATTTTATATGTTATATCATTGACACCAAAAACAAAATATTACTAAGCATATGCAATATGTGCATAAAAGCTTTCCATATCTTCATTCTTGACATGCTCTATGATAAGCTAATTCTAGTCTACTTAGCTAGTTCCACGCAAAGCCTAAATAAAGTTTATATTCAACTACTTTCACAAAATAACAAAACGCATAGTGCTAGCAATAATCATGATATATGATTATGCATATTTTGGTATGAATGCTACTATTCTTTTGTTTTCTTTAACCTTTTTTTTGTGTTTAAGATTTGTATATGATGAGTCGCAATCTTGTTGACTAGGCCTCGTCGACACATCATATCATGTGTTGATGAGGCCCCATCGATGCAGTGTCTATTTTTTGGTTATAAATACGCATCCACTAGCCACATTTATGGCATCAAGATTTTAGTAGCGGTAAAGCTCTTGTAGTTTGTTCATTTGAGAGTTAGAATATTTTCCCCAAGTGCCTGTAGCAGGAGTCATTGAGTGCACGGATCTTTATTTGAGTAATGTTGTACTTGAGCATGATAGTGTGTGCGGCAATAAAGATGAGCTTTCTGATAAACCTTGCAACACTTTGGATAGATTAAATATTTCATTTATGCATTTAATGTTTTTAATTATTTATTAAATGAATTCTAGTAATTAAGCTAATGAAGCAATTAAGTAAAATAAGCGAGATAGATTAAACACGTAAGTACAACCACTTTGAGCATAACACGTATTCGCTTGGTAATCCTAGTAGCGTTGTTGCTTGATACTCCTAGCAGTGTAGCGCTTAGTCACCTCTTAGTGGATACGTGGGTTCGAGATGTGTGCGGAACGTGGGACTTGAAACACCCTAAATTTTCAAGGCATTCTTGCTTCACCAAGGTCCTCAAACTGAGGCAAACATTTCCACAAGTGTAGCCTCATGACCATTTAGCAGGAAATGGATGCTCTAAGTTCAGACTGTCCGGTTTGGACAATTTAATCGGCTGACAGTTCACTCAGAAAGCATGCTAAGGGTTGTTGAAGGTGCTTAGGATCAACAAAATAGTTCGCCAAGTTTTCTAGTCAAGAAGTTTGCTACGCTACACTACGCTATGTAGCGTAGCAGGCCTCAGAAGATAGTTGCTTAGGCGACCAAACTATTGCAAGATGAAGTGCTACGCTATGCTACGCTAGGCAGTGTAGCACAGTGTAGCAAAGGCAACATAGAAAGGCCCAGCTTACCTAGTGATTCCAATTGCACTCGGCAGGCACTCCGGCCTTCAAAACCAGTTGTCTTGTTCAACTTCAAGTCCTTCAGCAAAGCTCCTCTTACTAGAAAAGTGGCGGATTAAGCAAAAAGCAGGCTATGTTGGCTACTATGCTATGCTACGCTGCATAGCGTAGCATGGCGTAGCGATGATGCAAGAACAATAAAAGATGTCTCAAAATGTAGGATTAGCAAGTTTAAAAGCTTCACATTACAAAGAGCAAAGGTTGTAGATTGTTAGCATGATCTTCAAACAAACATTTACAACTTAAATGAAAATCATAGTTAAAGCCAGTTGCTATGCTATGCTACACTATGTAGCATAGCATAGTGTAGCAAACATGCAGAACCAGCCAAAACACTTCAAAGGCTTCCAGCACATGCAATTAACTCCAACGCAAATTTCTTCTTCGAACTGGTGGCTACGCTATGCTACCCTACATAGCGTAGCACAGCATGGCAAGCAGCTATGCTACGCCAACATGCTACGCTCCACAGTGTAGCACAACATAGTAGGCAGCTATGCTACATCAGTATGCTTCACTCCTTATCTACAGCATCTCTAGTTCTAACAGCGTAATTGCAGCGTGACAGGTTCACGATCGGCTTTGCATGTTCATGTAGTACGGACACGTCAACATCTTGTGGGTCCAGGACATGTGTCATCCAGGCCTCACTTCTTGTGTCCTCTTGGCCCTATAAATACCCCGACGAGCAATGCTCGAAGGGTTGGCAAATTGGCAATTCTTGTGTTTGGCAAAAATTTTAGCTTTTGGAAATTTGGTTGGCAAAATTTGGTTGGCAAACTTTAGCAATTTTTGGTTAGCAAATTTGTGCAAAGGGTGGGAAAAAACAAATCCCTAGTTGGCAAATATAGTTAGCAATTTGTTAACAAAATCGACAAGTTGGCTTTGTAGCATTTCGCATTATTGGCTCTTAAGTCCACGTTCAAGCGCACAGTTGGCTTGATTTGAACATCATGGTTACTTTTGGGATCTCTATGCTTCCCAGTGTTGTGCAATTGATTGTATCCATCTTGACAAAGTAAAGCCGTAATCTTGAAGCGGTGCATTTCTTAACTCTAGTTCGCTTTATTTTCCTACTTATCATTGAATTCTATATCGTTTTCACTTCCTCGCATTTAATAATTGTTATTTTACACTATAAGAATTGTTTCCATGTTAAACGTTTACATAAGGTTTAGTGACATCGACTAAGTCCGTGTCTGATCGACCAGATCGTTCAGGGCACCCAGCTTCCATTTTATCTAACACGGCCCTCGCGTGGATCCGGGGTTAGGACTGTCCAACTGACAACCTCTCAGTGTTTCCAACCACCGACATTTTCCTACAAGCATTAGACTAGTCTAGAGCCTTCCACATCATGATGAATGTGTCTAAATATGCCTTGAGAGTAGCTCTTATGCATATGTACAATAACAAATGCCCATACTACATCCACAACACAAGGTGAAGCATTGTGGGAGCATAATTAAATTACACCACCATAGAAAAAGAACTAACGACCATGGTGTATGCTTTGGAAAATTTTAGGAACTATGTGCTTGGCTACAAAGAATTTGTGCACACAGACCACAGTGCAATCCATTTCCTTATGAACAAGCCAACAATGAGCCCTCGTGTCATACGGTGGCTTGTGATCTTGCAGGAATTCGATCTCACGATGGTAGATCGAAAAGGGATTGAGAATGTGGTTGCTAACCACCTCTCTTGTGTAAGATAGGATAATAAAAAGGAGGAGAGCTTGCTCTTTGATTAGTTTCCAGATGAGCTGTTCTTTATAGGAGTAATAAATGATCAAAGACCTACAAAAATAACATGGTATAATGGCATCCTCGCTTATCTTCTCACTCAAGAGATGGCATAAGATCTTGACTTTAGAAAGAAGCAACAATTTCTTCATCAAGCCAAATACTTTATGGAAATCAATGGACAACTTTACAAGGTATTTGCTAATGGCCTGATTCATTGGTGTATCCCTAATGAAGATAAAAGGAGCCTTCTCTAGGATGCACATGAAGGGCCTTGTGAAGGCCACTATGCAAGGATATGCATGGCCATAAAAATCCTAATGGCAGGATACTATTGGCCTACCATCTTTAGGGATGCCCACTAGTTTGTCCAATCTTGTAAATGTTGTCAACAAGATGGGGGATGACCGCTTGCATGGAAGGTCCTTAATAGTGGATTCAACCACTAGAACCTTTTGACATATGGGACATTGACTTCATGGATCCCAACACATCCATGTCTAATGGAAAGGCATATATTATTGTAGTAGTCGATTACTACATAAAATGGGTCGCAGCGGTAGCTATTATTGATTGTACATTGTCCACTGCTACTAGATTTATACAAAAAAATATAGTAAATAGATTTGGGATGCCACGTTCACTAATTTTTGACAATGGAATTCATTTCATGAGTGTCACTTTTACAAAGTTAATGTAATGCATAGGGGTTAAACATAAATTAACAACACCCTATCACCCCTAAGCCAACGGTCAAGCAAAGGTAACCAACTGGGAGAGCACAAAAATACTAACACAAACTATTAGCAAATATAGGAAAGACTAGAGTACAAAACTTAACGATGCCCTCTGGACTTATCGTTCAACATGAAAACTTCCTATTGGCTACTCCCCCTATGAGTTGGTGTACAGAAAAATTCCAACACTCCTGATTCAATTCGAGATTTGTACACTCTCAACAACATGTGATCTAAATCTTGACCTAAGTCTAGCACAGAAAGAAAGATTGATTGACCTAAATGTGCTAGATGAAAATTGATTAGTGGCCCTATCTTTGAAAGGGGTTCACAAGGAATCTAGCAAGCAATATCATGACCTCAAAATAAGGAAAGTAATACTTCAACCAAGAGATAAGGTTCTCTATTAGAATCCCACACATGTACACCATAAGGAAAAATTTCAAACGTTGTGGAAGGGACTTTATATAATTCATCAAACCTTTCCCTCTAGGGCCATGTTGATCTACAATCCTGAAAGCCCAAATAAAATTAGTTGGTCAACATCCAACAAGTAAAACCTTTCCTTAAACCAAGACAAGCCACTACAACTACCACCTCGATAGATGGATAACCATGTTCCATTTTTTGGATCTCCTCCTTCCAACTTAGTCGTGGGGGAGATGGCCATCTTTTCTAACAATCCATATGGCTTCTTAGTTTTTCTACCTTTTTTTTCCACATTTTTTATTTTACAAATTTTTGATTTTTAGATTTTTCTAATTTTATACCATTGTTAGTACCTTTGGACCTTTCTTGATTATTTTACACTCTCTTATATATTTTACTTTGTTCTATTTTGTTCGAGTGTGATATTTCCTTATATTTATTAATAAAATTGCTTTATTATCATAGGACATAGTGTCGTCATCGTCGTTTACTAATGATGGTTTGTGCTTAATGTTGTCATTGTCAATGTCTAGTTTCTATTTTTGAATTCTGATATTTGATGGCTATGACATGATTTATTTTTCATGGAATAGGCAATGAGTCCACATCATTCACCCATCCAATAAACTCTATGATTTTCCTTGTTTTGGGAATTTGAGGTCCCTTCCATTAAAGCAACCTTTAATCAATCAGTGACCTTGGTAGTTCTAGAATTAGGAAGGGTTCAAAGGTTTGTAAAGGACATGACTTCAAGAGGACTCAATACTCTTCATACTCTTCTACTTGCTTGAGTGCTTAAGTGTTTTTCATGGACTTCTTACCATTCCATTCCAACCACTAATAGGAAGTCAAATAAAGTCTTTGCATGGTGTGGTTTCCATCCAAGAATCCAAAAAAAAAAAATATGATGGAAATTCAAAGCATACCCCTTAGACATAATAAATGAATAAGTCTTTGCATGGTGTGGTTCCCATCCAAAAATTCAAAAAAATTGATGTTAATTTAAAGCACACCCCTTAGAAAAATAAACAGGCTACATGCACTAGTTATGGGACTAGAAAGACATGCATCCATGTCTGAAGGTCCCCTCTAACTAAGGCCCTCTTTCACTTCCTACTTATCTCTTTTCTTATCTTTACAGAATGGTGGTTGTTTTGTGGAAGTACTCTCGTGTCTCGTGTAGGTGGACTAGTCTTAGAGTGATGATGCGAAGTCACTGAAAGTGGGTGGTTTTGGTTTGGACTAAGGATGGATCTTCTTAGGTTATTTTAAACACAAATTCTACAAGGGACTTCTTATGACCTTAATTTGCAATCCCATTCCACCTTCTGCATCATCCATCCATGCTACCATAACTCACCTCACTACTAGGTTTTATGTTATGCTCTATGTCTTCATCTGATGTGTTTGAATTCTTGGGTAGATTCTTTTCGGTTGGTCCTTAAATTTTCATGACCATTAGTCAACTATGGGGCCCATGGACTCCTTAGTTGAGGTGGTGTGAGGGCAACAAGGGCATGAGCCTGCTATGGGGAGGACTCACTTGCATAGCTCTTGGCTTGATTAGTTAAGGTTCCTTACTTTTGACATTGCTACAATCCTATCTTTCGCATATTCCATTATGTATTCCGATAAGTGTTCCTTAACCTTTTATCTCATTTATTTTCCAAATCATTTTTCTCTTCATTTTTTCAAATTTATGAGCTTCAACATCCTCTTCTCATATTTTCATACTATTTTTGGCCTTTTGAGCTTTCTTTTAACCCTAATTTCATTCAAAAACTCCTTGTATTTTGCAAGTTTGACTAAAGTTAACAATTATCTATGGTGGTCAATAACTACATTGACGAGGCCCCATCAATGAGGCCTCGTCAACACAGTGCAAAAATCCTATATATACCATTGCACACTTTGAAATTCTTGTCATTTGCCTCATAACACACGAGGAGTTTTTGCCATTTTTTAGAGCCCAAAACCTTCCAAAGCCCATAACTCCCCAACCATTTGTCCAAATCACTCTATTTTTCAATCCTGCACTTACTGAAGGTAAGCTCTTGATCATGGGGGTTGTAAACCTTAAGGTTTGCAATGAAATTTTTTTTAAAAAAATTTTCTAGCTCCCTCAAAGTGTTAATAAACTTAACAATATACAAACATCAATTTTTTTAAAGAGTTAATTCTTTTAACAACCTTCAGGATGATTTATTAATAATAACACATAAATAAAATAATTATTGGAGTAATTAAACTAGCCATAATCATAACTTAGCCAAGTGTAACTATCCTAAAGAGATACAAGTATCCTAATTGCTTCATGTTACACAACAATTGCTAACCCATGGTCTTATTGTGATTATAGATGGCACCAAGACCAACATGCTCGCAGGAAGGAGAACCCTCTTAGCTAAGGAAGAAACAACCCAAAGCTAGAAAGGGCTAACAAGAATAAGCCTAAGAATTTCCAGAGGTGACCCATGCAATGGGACCTCTTCGTGAGGAGCCCAAAGTGGAATCTGTTTGACAAATTCTAGAAGAAGAAGTGCCCACTGAGCAATTGCAGCGAGGGGAAGTGCCAGGACCCACACCAAGGCTTGAATTCAGTTTGACTCAAGCCTACCTTGACATCATCAAGTCTCGAGAGATTCAACAATCGATTCTTCAAGAAATAAACTTCGGGCCATTCCTAGAGAAAGCTCCAGTAAACGTCAAAACACAACGACAAACCTCTCCCATGTAGCCAATCATCACATCCAATGGAGAATGGTACATGGAAGAGACATATTTCTTTTGGAAAAATAGAAGGCCAAGATCCATAGTAAAGATTAAGGATATTTAGGTGTCTTACTTGGCCTAGACTATCGCATAGGCACTAGGGTTGCCTAGCAATGGGACAGAGTTGGTAGAGCTATTAATGAAAGGTGGTTCTGAAGCCAAAAAGGAGTAGACTTAGCGGTGCTACAGGGTTGATTGTAAAGAGTACAGTGTGCTCACACTGGTGGAGCGCATCTATTTCAAAATTATGGCCTATCACTTCAATCCAACGGTGAGGCCAAGCAAGGTGACCACCTTTTTCGCCTAAGCATGTGTAGCTCTAAGTGGAAGAGTTCCTATGAACCTTCTACAACTCATCTATTTGGAGATTAAAAAGTGCTTCAAGGAAAATGAATGTGGAAGGAAAATTCTACCCTTTTTGTGCCTCATTTGGAAACTCTACAAAAGGGAAGGAATCGTTTGCTATGCCAATGATATAATCATGCATGCTCCTTTGGCCTCATGGTCCAAAATTATGAAAGAAAAGATGCCAACGACAACTCAAGAAGAGGAGCAGCCACCACCACCATTGCCCACTCAAGAAACAACGTGGGAAGTTAGTGCAGTCATTGTGTGCTTGCACAAAATCTAAAAGCAACTCTTGAGTGAGCAAGAGTAGCATGTAGGGACAAGTGGTGTAGATCCATCTATGTATAAACCAACAATAAGTCACCTTAATGAGGTGGCTCGAACAATCAGCTAGATGGAGAGGGGTGGCCTGATAGTCTTTTCCTAATGAATGCAGTTGCTCGTAAGGTCTAATCCCAATGCTCAAGACGTAATGGTGTCATTATCTCAACACCATTTATTCCCAAAAATCTCTGGGAATGCCACCACCTTCTTGGTGCATTTTGAGGAAGGTGAAGGGGCAACTATCTTGGTGATGCAATACCAAGGGTAAGAGGTGATGACTGTAGTGGTTGCTGACTGTGTTGCTGAAGCACTCAATGTACCTGTGGTGTCTATACCAAATGTATCTACACTTTGAGATGTGCAGATGTTTGTAGGCATAGTTAGTGGAAAGTTGAATGCAGCCCAACATGAAGAATTGCTGGATTAATTGGTGGGGACCAAACAACCGATTTCGGATATCTTCAATTTTCTAAAAAACATCACTGCAACCCAGTCGAAGCTACTGGACACAAGGGGCAAGTGCATCATTCTAGAGAGGCAACTTGAAATGGCTCAAGCACAAAATCAATTCTTAGCTACGGATGTAGTGATTGAAAACATCAGAGGTTTGAATGGGACATCGAGAGGCTCACGGTCACGTAGTCTCAACCCCACTCCCATGCGAGGGCTTGTTGGAAATCAAAAGCAAGGTGTCTAGAATGGTCTTGTTAATCAAACTGAAACTTATAGGTGTTATGACAAAATGTGTTTTAAGGTGCTTAATGCGATGTTTGTAGTGTCCACGGTGCTCACGGAAGTGAGCATAGTCAAATTTTTAAGCACAAAAATGAAGGTGTGAACATGCAAATAGATGCGTGAATAGTGAAAAATGTGAGTAAAATGCTAAAAATGTGAAACATGCACATAATACAAGCTAAAGGAAAGATGGCACCACCACAAATAGGGGAAGTGTAGTCAACTATAAAAAAAAGTGAGGAGGCACAGTAGGCAGTATAGTCATAGTCTCAAGGTATCTAGTCATGAAGACTGATGTCCATTGTGAAGTCTAAGCTTATTGAGTTGGTTGCTACAATGTTTTACAAGCTATAGTGGTGTGCAGAGCGCTAGGTAGTGTCTAATGATGTCTAATGGGATCTTGAAGTTTGCCAAGGTGCTAAGTGTGCTTGGGGTGCAAGGATGCTTGGAAAGCCAAAATGCCAATTGCTGAATGAAGATGCTAAGTGTGTTTGAAAAATGACAACCTTAATTTTGATTTTCCAACCCCTAAAATGTGGAGTGATAGGGTATTTATAGGGCTAGGATTAGGATGAATTACAGATCAAGTGCCACGTGGCAGAGGGGTAGTTGGGAACTACATTGATCCTAGCTATGCTCCTAGTGGAGCAAAATGGTGTTCTGCTGGTGTGTTCCAATGGACCATAAGAAACTACCAGACTATGACTACACTGCCAAGATACATGTAAGAGTGTCAAATAGACTACAAGATACCTGAAAATAGTGCAAAATAGTATAGTTTTGGAGACTATGCTCTGGGACCACACTGCCACTTTTTTGAGTGGTGTCAAGCATAGGTATGTCCTGGGGGCAAATGGGGGATGAAAATGAGACAAAACTTGCTAATCTTATTTGCCGAAGAAATGTTAGAGGTAAGATGTAAGCTAGTGCTAAGTTCTAGAAGCTTCTGGAGGCAGTTCTACATGGCTACACTAGCTATGGTCTAGAGCATAGCCCAAGGGATTAGGCAAATTTGGCAAAAAAAGAGTGGTTTAGTGTTGGCTACGCTAACTACACTCTGGAGTGTAGTCCTAGCAGGGAGAGTGTAGTCCAAACACTTAGAAAAATCTTGCAAAACTGATGCCTACATGTAGACTACACTAGCTATGCTCTGGAACATAGTAGGGAGCGTAGCACCAAAAGTTAGAAAATTTTCCAAGCTATTTTGTCCATCCCATACATGCTTAGCAACCTCTAGCTTGACACTTAGAAATTTGCAAAATGGTCATTCCAAGGCTAGCTACACTGACTATGCTCTAGAGCGTAGTCTTAGTAGGGTGAGCATAGCCAGGATACTTAGAAAAATTTGCAGCTGTTATTGACACTTAAAAGAATTTTATAAATTTGCACTATCCGTGTCAACTACACTAGCTATGCTCTAAAGTGTAGTCCCAGCAGTGGGAGCATAGTCTTAACACTTAGAGAAAATCTACTAATTTTTGACACTTAGCCAAATTTGCGGTTGAGAACTAGGAGCTCCAAATTTGGTGGTGTTTCAGCGAAGGTTGCCAAAAGTATGTGCCTGCCTTATTGATCCTTCCTGTGTAATGTTGATGCCTAGAAGGAACAAATGCAAGAATTTATTCATCAATAATAGAAGTAACTAGCTAGGGTGAATATGGAATTGAGGAAATTAGCTACAGAGAATTGAAATTTGTTAATAGAGGAAGTTTGTGCCTTACACCAAAAATCTACTATCAAAATTGCTACCTAGAAGAATGAAGCTTTAAAGTTTGAAAAAGTTAAAAATCACTATTGAGACCAGGTTAGCCTGTAGAAAAAAGTAAATGAGAAGCATATCCAAATGGCAAAGGCAAAAATAAATGAAGCTCTCTAGCAACTCCAATAAGGAAAAGAAGTGTGGCAGCCCATCATTGATGGGATTGATGCCTACAACAAAGTACAGATTCGACCAAAGGAGTTTCAAATAGAAGAAATGACAGAATACATGGAGTTGGTCAATCTTCGTTATGTGAACCTAGCTATGTTGACTATCGAACGACCATGATTAGAGTTAGATAACCAAGTGGCTAACTTGTATTTGCTATACGAGGTAGAGTTCAAGCACCATAAAGACACCAAGAAGAAGCTTGAGGCTACAAATGCTGAACTCAAGGTTCTCAGAGCATAATTCACAAATCAATGATCAATTGTTGAGAACCTAGCCAAAAGGATGAATGATTACCAGAAGCTAAAGGATGTAGTCAAAGTGTTCAACATTAAACGCAAATAGTTCATTACCTAGTTTATCAACACAAAGGAGCTATTTCCAGCAATGCCATGTCCCTAGGATGTGCTCGTTTCAACCCACATTGGTGAAGCTATGTGGATGGTGCATGATCTTAGAAGTAAGAAGGAGAAAATGAAAGCACTACTAGATGCTTTCCACCTCCCACCAGAAGTTGCTGCAGTAGCAGGACAATTGCAGCCACCTCGATTGTTGCATGTGCGTGAAGCTGATGAAGATCCCTCAAAACCTCAAGAGCCACCACCACCTAAGACTATTTGATCTTCTCCACCAAACTTCACATCATCAAGGAATATGTTGTCCAATTTTGAAGAGTCATCCTAGTGTTCAATTTTGTGTCATGAACACCACCATTTTTGTAATGTGTTGATTCATACACTCAGGCACTCCATTTTTGTTAAGTCAGTTTATTTTGTTTGTTAAAGGTCAGTCAATAATCCCATACCTTCCCAATTTTGTAAAAGAACTCAAGGATGAGTTTTCATTCAGTCATGGGGGTATGATGAGTTGTAGTTTTGTCAATTGCATTGATGAGGCCTTGTTGACTGGGCCTCGTTGACAAGGCTTCATTAATGCATCATATCATGCATCAAGGAGGCCCCATTGATGTAGTGTCTACTTTTTGGCTATAAATACGTGTCCACTAGCCACATTTATGGCATCGAGATTTTACTAGTAGCAAAGCTCTTGCAGTTTTTTTATTTGAGACTTAGAATATTTTCCCCGAGTGCCCATAGTAGGAGTCATTGAGTGTACGGATCTTTATTCAAGAAATGTTGTACCTGAGCATGATATTGTTTGCGACAATAAATGTGAGCTTTCTAATAAACCTTACAGCACTTTGGATAGATTAAATATTTCATTTATGCATTTAATATGTTTAATTATTTATTAAATATTTTTAATTATTCATTAAATGAATTCTAGTAATGAAGCTAATTAAGCAATTAAGTAAAATAGGCAAGATAGATTAAACACATAAGTACGACCACTTTGAGCGTAACACATATTTGCTTGGTAATCCTAGTAGCGTTATTGCTTGGTACTCCCAGTAGCGTAGCGCTTGGTAACCTATTGATGGGATGCGATATCGCATGGGCCACGATATCGTGTATGTGATATTGCGGCGCGTTGTCATATCTATAAATAAGAGGCGGCTCTCCCTTGTTTCCTCATCCTAGGCTAGACAGTAGGGAAACTTTGGCAGATTGATCACTCTAGAGATAGAACATTTTCCATGTGCCCGCAGTAGGAGTCCTAAAGTGAACGGATCTTTATTCAAGCAAACATTGTACTTGAACACAAGTTTGTGTATAGCAATAAAGATGAGCTTATTGGATAAACCTTGCAGTGCATGGAATAGGCTAATTAGGATTTTATTTACTGTTATTTATTATTTGTTATTTTTTATCTGTTATTTACTACTTTCTCTATCAACCTTTCTCTCCTAGTTAAGTGCCTCAGTACGACCACTTCGAGCACGTGCGTTATGCATGGTGATCCCAGCAACGACTAGCATTTGGTAGCCATGATTGCATCAGTTCAGGATGTGTACGGTAAGTGGGAACGAATGTTGACGTTAGGTAATTTAGACTTAGTTCATTAGTTAGAGTTAGTAATTAGTTTCTCAACCCTTCACCTTGTTAGCATAGGAGATAAAACATAAAAAACTATAAAAATCATATACCTCAGACTTACTTAACCATACACCGTGGCAACTACAAGTAAGTTTGGGAAGACAACGGATGATTAACCCTAAGTGTTCCATGGGCGTGTAGGTACTTAGTCTGCGGAGTTCGACTAGATCGCGTGTGCTATGCTCGTATTCGTATGGTTGAGTGTAGGGGTATCTCGCCACTCATCATAGGCACCGTTGCCGGGGACTAAGTGTTTGTGTGCTGAATAGAACATAGGACATCACTCACATCGTTGGGAGTCTAAATGAACCTTTGGGTTAATTAAAGAAAAATTTATATAATGGTAATTAGCACACCGATAAATAACAATGTCTTCTTCTCATAAGAGCAATTCACCACCTAGGGATAATACAAAGAATAGTCGGCAATCAAAAACACATAACCTAAATCCACCAGTTCCTCAACAATACCGAGTGGTATATACTCATCCCAATGGGTATATTCCAAACTTTACCTTTATCCTACATTAAGACGAACAGCTACGATGGAGAGACTTGCAAGGTAACATCATGTTACCTCCGGATCGGTCAGTCCTAAACATGCTCCTCCGTGCTTTGGCATAGATTGGCATGACTCAGCTCTATGCTGAATACGTTATAGCAGATTTTGATACAAGGGATTATCATCCCACAGAAGCACAACGTATGAGGGACTCAAGGCAGGAGAGCCAACATACACTGTTGAAGGGCAAGGAGGTCCCGCATGTCCTTAGTGAAATAGGAGATGGTGAACCACTCATAATGGGTTCTCTATCAAAATATGTTCCCCCTCCTAATGATAGTGAGGAGGTGGGGTATTAGAACCTACGATCCATGATACACAATCCTAGTTTTGATCCCCGTGAACACCAACTGTTCACTGAGGGAACAACAACACATAACAAGGATGGGCACTTAGATCATCATCACGATCAGGGTCAAAATGATAGAAGATAAGGTAGGACACATCGTCATGGTGATGGTTCTCCTTCCTCTTCCCCTTCTTCACATCATTCACCCTCTCCTTCCACATCTGCGCGTAGCCATCATGAGCATAACGGTGAGGATAGAGGTAGGCAAAATGAGAGACCTCGACGAGAGAGTCGAGAGAGAGGACAAGGGCATGAACAAAGGGAAAGTAGGGAACATCGTAGACATCATAGGTGTCATGAAAGAGATGATCATGATGAGCTACTACTTGCCACCCGAAGTATGCTTGACATAATGGAGGCTGTAAGAATTCCAACAAGGCATTTAAAGGATAATCGGATCAAGCATTTAAACATGAACAATATCCCACGCTCTGAAGGGGGATACAATGCTGATCCAAAGCATCATTTATAGGCATTCCATGATGCCTGTGCCTTGTAAAATATAGAAAATGAGTGGCAGAAACTAAAGTTATTTCCCAAGACACTCATTAAGGAAGCAGAGAGTTGGTACCGGTCCTTAGAGCTGGAAACCATCAGGAGGTGGAGTACGATGTTAGAACTCTTCAATGATAAATATCAAACGTACTCTAGAGTGTCTAACTTGCCTAAGTAGATCCAAGGATGGAAGCAAGGTACTCATGAACCCTTGGATGCTGCCATGGGCTGCTACTATGCATTGCTACATCATTGCCCGAGCCATGGATATGCTCAATGGGATCAACTTCGCCACACCGTGGATGGGCTAAGGCATGAAACTAGAAGAACCCTTGGAACTTATGCCCAAGGGAGACTATCAGAACTTAGAGCCCATGAAGTTCATCGCTTATTGGAACAAGTAGCAAAAGAAGAAGGTGAACTACAAAAAAGAGAGAGTGCGGAAGAATACAACCGTGATCCCTCCCTTCGGAAGAAGGAAGTGAAATTTTACGATGAAGAGGATAAGTCACCACTCGAAGAGTTGGTGAACAGAAAAACCTTGCTAATTAAAAAAATAACAATAGAAGTATCAGCTAAGATGGATCAATTGTGGGATTCCTTAGACTGCAGACTTGAAATTGTCTTGAAAATTGTAGAGGAATCTAAGGAGGAATGAAGTAGTGATAAAGGTAAGACAAAGTAGAGAAATTCAGGCTTTGCACATAACAAGGGTAAGGGGAAAATTACTATCTCTGATGAAGTTGTGGATTCAAACACAGACGATGACGATGGATGTGAGATCTACCATTATGATCATCTCAAGGGATGTTGTCCAATCATCTCACATCTACAAGTGTCTGGGGTGTATGCACTTAATCCGAGACTTAACCAATGGCAGACACCCTGAAGGTTACCTTATCCCCAAGGTAACCTAAGATAGTTCCACCAACCGTTGACATACTATCCAAGTGGAACTCCACCACAACCCATCAGATAACATCAACAGTGGCAATACCCATAGTCATGGGGGATGCCATCACTGACACAATAATACCCTTACCGGCAACTTGATCCTTATGGATATTATGTGTAGCAACTGGTTTCTCCAAGTGACTCTATGAGTCACACAACTCCCCAACGTCACTACCAAGTTCGGGAGTACTTTAGGAGGACTCCTTCTCCTCCGGGAGGCACCCCACATACTTACCATCCTCCAACTCCATCCGCACCTCTTCCACCTGTAGTTCCCATACAACTTGCTTCAACAATGCAAGGGGAACTCCCTACTGAACCGCAGCAATATAATGCTACGAGAGCTGTAAACATTCAACCCGCTGTTGGTTTTGACAACTGTAAAAAGAGAAGATCTTTCTTCAGAACCAAAAGCCTAGACAAGCTCTCACAACAAGCGGTTGAGCCCATGTACACTCCTCCACCATCTAACACTTTAGAGCACCCTTTAGTCCAACAACAAAGCTATACACATACGGTTATGTTAACACATACCATAACCGACTGGATCAAGGTAGGCCACCTTCCCAGGAAACTAACTGAACTTGGAAGCCCCTTAATCTATTTACAAATCATCGGGAACAAACTGCATAAGGCTCTTCTTGACTTAGGTTCTAGAGTCAACTTAATTTCATGAGAAATGTATCAAGCCTAGAACCTGCCCCAACTTAAGAAGAGCAACATTCAACTAGAGTTGGTAGACCAGTCCATCACCATTCCCTTGGGATTAGTGGAGGACATTGTTACCATTGTGTGTGGTTGGTCATACCCAGCCAATCTCCTAGTAATAACAACGAAGCGGACTTCCCAATTATAATGGGAAGGCCATGGCTAAGTATGATAGATGTGTACCTAGGGATCCGCGATCTTTCCTTGGAAATATTTAAGGTAAACATTTATGGAAAGATTGAGAAGAGGAAAGTTCCATTCATCACATACAGTGATTCATCGGGTGATGACATGGAGGAAATGCCTCCATGCAACAAGTGTGCCCTTGATACTTTGAAACAAAGATTCCTGTATGTAGCAACCACACAACAAGTAGTAGACACCCCGTGGTTGATGGCTAGTTGAAAGAGCAACCGATAAACATGCATGGAACGAACTGAGGAAACAACTCATGCTAGCAACAAAGGCATAGACACATTGGAATATGAGTGTTGCCAACTTCCACCCCTTAATCTAAGAACATTAGTGGGAAGAAGTTGGGCACTTTTACAAAATTCAAATAGACGCTCATTATTTCAGATCTCTTCCTTGCAATTCAGTCATGGGGGAGATGGCCACCTATGCTAATCACTTGGGGCCCTCAGTTCTTTTTAAGTTTTTGTTTTACACGTTTTTTTTTGCACGTTTTTGTTTTACAAGTTTTTTTTTTACACATTTTTATGTTACACATTTTTGTTTTACAAATTTCTTTAACTTTTCTTGTTTTTGTTTTACAAATTTCTTTAACTTTTCTCATTTTTGTTTTACAGATTTCTTTAACTTTTCTCGTTTTTGTTTTACACATTTCTTTAACTTTTCTTGTTTTAGTTTTAGAACATCGTTATACTTTTTCATCTTTTGTGTGTGTGTGTGTGTGTGTGTGTGTGATCCACCCTGTAAGTTTGTCACCTAATAAGTGTTCTTCCCAATGGTATGAACTATTTTCTTATTGATTGCCAATGTTTTGTTTTTACCTTTAAGTCATGATGTTGATACTAAGGTATGTTTCTTTTGATATGGCAGGCAATGAGTCCACTTCATCCATCCATCCACAAAGTTTATGGTCTCTCTTGGGCTGGAAATGTATAGTCCCTTTATAATAATAACTCTAACGAACTAGTGACTGGGCACTTCTCAAACTAAGGAAGGACTCAAGGTTTGACAAGGGTGTGACTTCAAGGGAACTTGATGCTTTTGTGTTGGCCATTCTCTTGGGTGCTTGGATGTTTTCTTCTTGAGTTTTCTTACCATTATGATGTCACCCAATTATCGAAAGCTGACTCAATAAAAATAAGAAGTCTTTGCATGGTGTGGTTCTCACGCATAAAAACACAAAGCACAAAAAAATAAATAAATAAAATTGAGAATTCAAAGCACACCCCTTAGAAAAAATAATCTTTTGGGCTACAAGCACTGGTTATGGAACCAAAAATATTTTCTCTAACTAAGGCCCTTCTCGCTTCCCATTCTCTCCTCTTTTATTTCATCGGAATGGTGGTGGCTCTTTGGAGATGCATTCTTGTTATTCAAGGGGATGGATTAATCGGATGCATTGATGCGAAGTCACTGGATGTGGTTGGTTTGAGGCTGGAGTTGGAATGAGATTTGCCAAGTCACATTAATCATGAAACACACAAGGGGCTGTACACCACCTTGTTCTTGAGACTCCATTCCATTCTATTCTCTCCATCCTTCTCTTCATTATTCACCTCATTGCCAGTTGTATCATTAGTGTATATTTTGGTTGACGCATTGTTTTCTTTTTGGTAAATTCTTGTGGTTAAGACTTTAACTCTTGTTCCAAATGACATTCCCAGAGCCTACGGACCCTTTGAATGTGGGTTTTTCAGGGCATTAAGGGCATGGGCTTGCTTTGGGGAGGACCCACTGACATTCCTATTTGGTGCAGCAGTTAATTTCTCTTCCCTAACATTTTTGCAATCTATTTTATTTTGTTCATTTCCATCTTGACATCCATCTCATCGATGTCATAGTTGTCCCTTTTTCTCTATCTTTCGTATTCCTTTTCTTTCTCCATTCTAACGCTACTGGAGGTTCGCGATTAGTCATGGGGTACAGGGCCCGATTTTTTTGATTTTCTCCTAGCCACGATTTTTTCAATTTTTTCCTAACCCCTACACCTTCAATAGTCATCATTAATATATCTCCAAATCCGTATCAGCCATACCACAACCTAGCCAACGGATTTACACCGAAGCAAGGTATTAACTCCATTGAAATTCATTTACCCTTACTAATATAAGATTGTGTTGTGTGTGCAGATGGCAATTATACAACAATGGACCAGATTTGGAGGGACCACTTGGAATGGAGTAGTGCTGGAAGTAGCTATGGAAGGAGCAAGACCAATGGTGTGGTTACTGATGGACAATGAAAGGTGCAATCTTGGCATTGGTAGCAGCAACACTTCTTTCTCTCTCTCTTTCTCTTTCTTAGCTGCCAAATGAGGCCTGATGTCAATGTAATAAGGTGTTCACCCTTATTGTCATGAACACCAATTTTGTTGTGTCTTGTAATGATGATCCGTTCACATGTCACCCCATTAGTTTCCTTTGAGTCAATACTCCCATACCTTCCCGATATTATTTTAATGAACTTGAGGATGAGTTTTCATTTAGTCATGGGGGTATGATGGGATGCGATATCGCATCCTCCCCCGCGATATCACGATGCGTCGTCATATCTATAAATAAGAGGCGGCTCTCCCTTGTTTCCTCATCCTAGGCTAGACAATAGGGAAACTTTGGCAGATTGATCACTCTAGAGATAGAATATTTTCCATGTGCCCGCAGTAGGAGTCCTAAAGTGAACGAATCTTTATTCAAGCAAACATTGTACCTGAACACAAGTTTGTGTATAGCAATAAAGATGAGCTTCTTGGATAAACCTTGCAGTGCATGGAATAGGCTAATTAGGATTTTATTTACTATTATTTATTATTTTTTATTTCTTATCTGTTATCTACTACTTTCTCTCTCAACCCTTCTCTCCTAGTTGTTAAGTGCCTCAGTACGACCACTTCGAGCACGTGCGTTATGCGTGGTGATCCCAGCAACGACTAACGTTTGGTATCCACGGTTGCATTAGTTCAGGGTGTGCACGGTAAGTGGGAACGGATGCTGACGATAGGTAATTTAGACTTAGTTCATTAGTTAGAGTTAGTAATTAGTTTCTCAACACTTCACCTTGTTAGCATATGAGATAAAACATAAAAAGTTATAAAAATCATATACCTCAGACTTACTTAACCATACACTGTGACAACTACAAGTAAGTCTGGGAAGACAATTGATGAGACGCGGTTCACACAGGCTGCAATATCGCGTACGCAATATTGCATCCCCCATGATATCGCATCTTTCCCTACGATATAGCGTATGCGATATCGTAGTCTGCCGCCATATCTATAAATAAGAAGCGGCTCTCCGTCATTGGCATCCCAATTTTAGATTAGCGAAGCTTTGGTAGTTTGATCCCTCCAGAGTTATATTTTTTTCCCGTGTCTGCCTGTAGTGTGGTGAATGTAATTGTATGGTGTCTTTATTCGAGTGTGCCGTACTTGGACATGCACATGACCGACAATAAAGATCGAGATTACTTCATCATTGCAGCATTCACTTAGTTTATTTATTTGTTTATTTATTTAATGTTACTTATTGCTCTCATAGTGCGGTGTGAGTACGACTTGGCTATGAGCATCTACGGATGTGTACGGCTAGTCAAGAAATCAGTTACTCATCACGATTAGTCTCTCACCCTTAAACTCCTAGAAGTAGAATGAGTGCGACTTGATTACGAGCATTTAAGTATGACTTCTTGGTAGCCCAATGGCGTATCCAGGATCTACGCTTGGTAACCTAGTGGCGTATTTGGGATCTGCGCTTGGTAATCCCAGTGGCGTACCTAGGATCTATGCTTGGTAGTCCCAGTGGTAGTCGTGCATGAAGTCCAAGATGTGTACGGTTGATCAAGGAATCGGTTGCTCGTCGCACTTAGGCTAGATTAGATTTTCTTACCTTTTCCTCTTAGTTTAGATTAGTTAATATTATTTTCCACTGCCTTCAGGAGTAGCGATAGAATTAGGAACACATCATACACCTCATCTAGACTAAACCATACGTGACATATGCAAAACTAGTCTAGGTGG
>MNCI01035616.1:102875-183995 GCA_015680685.1 Gnetum montanum
TGTTGCATCATGAAGCCCATCAATGATATGGTACATTAGCCTTTCCTCAGAGAACTCATGGCCTGGACAGTTGTTTAACAATGCATAATATCTTTCTAAGGCCATGCCCAAGGGTTCATGTTGTGGTTGTTTCCACTCTTGGATTTGTTTCCTGAAGGCCAACACTCTTGCGTAGGTTTGATATCTTTCATTAAAGACTTCTACCATTGTTGGCCAATGTTGTATCAAATTTGGTTTTAACAATCTATATCATACTTTTGCTTGGCCAACGAGTGTCATAGGAAAGAGCTTGAGTTTTTGCCAACTATTATCAATGTTGTTCCACGTATAGGCATCATAGAAGGCTTGTAAATGTTGATGCAGATCTAAGTCATAGCCTCTTGAAAAATTAGGGAAGTTGTTTACATCGAGCCTGGGTAGATGGCTCTCTTTACGATGCCTACGGGAGATTCGAACAACCTCTTGTATTTGTGTTAGGCTTATAGTGGCTAGTAGGGGTTCATCATCATCATGTAAGATATGCTTTTGTGCATTGGGATGATGTTTCTTTCATTTCTGTTTATAAGAAACCCCCACCTCGGGTTGTGTACTCCAATCTTCATTGTCATATAGTTTGTTGGTTCTCCAATGAACTTCCTCACTAGGTGTGGCATTATTATAGTCTTGTAGGAGAGGCATGGTTGTGAGATTATGTGTGAATTTGTATGTGACTTTTTATAATTATATATTTTTTTTCTTAAAAGATATATCGTTAAGTCCTATACAGCAACCTTGTATGATATAACTAATCTAGATAACTAGCACCGTCCCCAGCAACGGCGCCAATGATGAGTGGCAAGGTACCCCTATACTTAACCATACGAATACGAGCATTACACACATGATCCAGTCGCACTCCGCATATAGACTAGTTGTGGTATCTAGACAGTTAGCCTTAGGTCATAGTTCACTGTCTTCCCACCTGGACTAGTATTAGCTTTGTCACGTATGGTTTAGTCCAGAGTGAGGTGTATGATGTGTTCCTACACTAATGCTAACCCTGAAGGCAATAGAAAATAATATTTACTATTTACTAAGCTAATAGAGAAAGGGTGAGAAGGAATCTAAGCTATCCTAAGTGCGATGAGCATCCGGTCCTCGATCATTCATACACATCTTGGACTTCGTGCACGACTACCACTAGAATTACCAAGTGTAGATCCTACGTACGCTACTGGGTTACCAAGTAGTCACACTTAAATGCTCGTAATCAAGTCATACTCATTCCATGTTTAAAAGAAGTTAAGGGTAAGAATGTATTAACTAAGAAAGTAGTAAATAACAATTAAATAAATAATTAAACTAAGTGAATGCTACAATGATGAAGTAATCTTAATCTTTATTTCCGGTTATGTGCGTGTCCAAGTACGTCACACTCGAATAAAGGTGCCGTACAATTACAATCACCACATTGTAGGCATGCACTGGGAGGAAAAGGGTTGAGAGGAGAAAATGAAAACTCTAAAACTGACTAATGGAATTGCCTACCTCTTATTTATAGATGAGGAGGTAGGCTACAATATCGCGTAGGCGATATCGCATATGCGATATCGTGGCTGGGTTAAATTGTGACTCATCAATGGGGAATGCCATCACCAAGGCAAGAGTGTCCTTACCGACAACGTGACTCATATGGATATTACGTGCACCAGCCAATCTCCCTACGTGACTCTACTAGTCACATCACTCCTCAACCTCACTACCAAGCCTGCGAATATTATGGAACTGCCTCTTCTAGAGGTGATATTCTGCAAGCATATCATTCTTCTCATCTGGCTGCATCTCTTCCACCAATAGCTCCACTACCACATGCTCCTGCGATGCAAGATGAAATCCCTACCCAGCTATAGCAACGTAACACCATGAGGGCTGTTAACTCTCAAACTCCTGTTGGCTCCAACAGCCATATGAAGAAAAGACCTTTCTTTAGAACCAACAGTCCAACCAAGTCCTTGCAATCACAAGTGGCTGATTCCTTAGACGCCTCAGTATCAATCAAAATTTTGGAGCCTCCTTAAACTCAACCATTGCACTCAACACATACAGGCATGCTAACACATGTTGTCACCGATTGGATCAAAGCTAGCCACCTTCCCAGGAAATTCTTTGATCTTGGAAGTCCTTTGATGTACTTACAAATCGCTGGAAATGCACCGTGCAAGGCTCTTTTGGATTCAGGTTTCGATGTTAACTTGATTTCTCAAGAAATGTACAAGGCCTAGAACTTGCCTCCATTGAAAAAGAGCAACATCCATCTAGATTTGGTTGACCAGTCCATCACTATCAGATTAGGACCGGTGAAGACATTGTTACCACTATTTGTGGGTGGTCATACCCAGCTGACTTCCTAGTGATTCAAGTAAACAACGGTAAGGGGGACATCCCAATCATAATGGGAAGAGCATGGCTAAGCACCATCGATACGCACCTAGGAATCTGTGATCTTTCCCTAGAAATATCAAAGGAAAATACATTCGAAAAGATCAAGAAGAAGAAAGTTCTGTGCATCACATATAGTGACACAAGGTGTAATTACGTGTAGAGGTCATGGTTTGTGCAAAGTTTAGCATTGCTTGCATGCAATCAGTGTGCACAAGTGATTAACATACAAATATGCTTGTATGTAGCAACCACACGATAGGAAGGCACCCAGTGGCTGACAGTTGATCAAGAAAGCAGTTCACTCATATGCATGGAACCAACTGCAGGTTTGACTTGTGCTTACATCAATAGCATAGATGCATTAGAGCAAGTCCACCGCCAACTTCCAAGTCTTAACCTTGAAAATATCAACTGGGGAAAGTTGGAAATCCCTAAGAAATTTAAGTAGGAGCCCCTCGAGTTGAAACCATTGCCCACTGGTATGGAATACACGTTCCTTAAAAATGGAAAATTGGTTATTATCAACGTTAAGCTTACTCCTCAACATAAAGAAGAACTTCTGAAGGTAATAAATAAATGGTTAGAAGCCTTCACTTGGTCATATCTTGAATTAACTAGAATAGATCCTAGGATATGCCAACATAGAATTTACACTGACCCCTTCATGAAGCCTCGAAGACAATTGTAGAGGCGATTGAACCCTAAGCTGAAGCAAGTAGTTAAGAAAGGAATCAAACAGCTTCTCAAGGCTGGGTTCATATACCCCATTGCTGATAGCAAATGGGTTATCCCCTTACTTATTGTGCCTAAGAAGGGAGGCAAATGAAGGGTGTGCATAGATTTTAGGCTGCTAAATATGGCACCATTCAAAGATCACTTTCCATTGCCATTTGTCAACCAAGTCTTAGACACCATTGCAGGGCATCGCTATTACAGTTTTCTGGATGGATATAGTGGATATAACCAAATACAAATAGCCCTAGAAGACCAAGCCAAGACTACATTCACCAATCCTTGGAGAATGTTTGCATATAAATAGATGCCGTTTGGCTTATGCAATGCCCCTACACCATTTCAACAACTAGTTCTAAGCATATTCCAACAGTAGATAGGGAATGACATGGAGATCTTTATGGATGACTTCTCCACTTATGGAGCAAACTTTGATCAAGCCTTGGACTAGTTGGAGCAAGTGTTAAAAAGATGTGTATAAACCCAATTGAGGCTGAATTGGTAGAAAAGCCATTTGATGGTCCAAGAAGGCATACTACTAGCGCACAAAATCTCACACAGAGGGATAAAGGTAGACCCCGAGAAAATCAAAATTATCCAAGGAATTACCCGCCAACCGAAAACTATCAAAGATATTTGGTCATTCCTTGGATATATTGGCTACTATAGGAGATGTATTGAGAAATTTTCAAAGGTTGCCAAACCATTGGTGGAATTAACGAAAAAGGACATACCTTTCAAGTGGACCAGGGAATGCGAATTAGCTTTCCAAACTCTAAAGTAGAAGCTTGTGGAAACACCCGTTCTACAAGCTCCTGACTTGTCCAAACCATTCCATATCATGACTGATGCATCCAACTATGCCTTAGGAGTCATACTCACATAGTTAGATGACCAGAAATGTCCTTATTACATCCACTGTGCAAGTAGAAGTATCGTTGGTGCACAACTTAACTACACTACCATAGAGAAAGAATTAATGGCTGTAGTGTTTGCACTAGAAAAGTTTAGACACTATGTATTAGGATATAAAGTATATATACATACAGATCATAGTGCAATAAGGTTCCCCATGAATAAGCCAATGGTAAGCCCTCATATCATACGATGGCTTGTAATCTTACAAGAGTTCGATCTTATGATGATCGATTGTAAAAGCATCGAGAACATAGTTGCTGATCATTTATGTCAGTCGCAATGGGACAACAAAGAGGATGATGAGTATTCAATTTTTGATTGTTTCCCAAATGAATTCCTCTTTATTAGTGTAGTGAATAATCAATTACCCATGGAGACAAACTGGTACAATAGCATTCTTATCTATCTCCTCACACAACAAATACCATAAGAGTTAAACCTTAAGAAGAAACAACAGTTTCTTTACCAAGCCAAGTACTTTATGGAGATCAATGGGAAACTTTACAAAGTGTGTCCCAATGGCTTAGTTTGATGGTGTGTTCTTGATATAGATCAACTGAGAGTTCTCCAAGATGCTCATGAGGGTCCTTGTGGGGGTCATTATGCTAGGAGATGAACAACCATCAAGATCTTGCTTGCAGGATATTATTAGCCTACATTATTTCGGGACAGCCATCGTTTCATCCAATATTGTGAGCATTGTCAATGTGATGGGGGAATGACTACTAGAATGGAGGGTCTACAACAATGGATTCAATTGTTAGAACCCTTCAACATTTGGGGAATTGATTTTATGGGGCCAATTACACCAATGTCCAATGAAAAAGCTTATATTATTGTTGTCGTTGATTACCTAACAACATGGGCCGAAGCAGCTGCTATTAAAGATTGTACATTATATACAGTTGCATGATTTTTTCAACAACAAATTATAAACAGGTTTGGTGTGTTGTGTGCACTTATTTCAGACAATGATACACACTTCACAAGTGCAACTTTTCAGAAATTAATGAAATGCTTAGGGGTTGAGCATAAATTAACTACACCATACCACCCTCAAGCGAACGGTCAAGTAGAAGTCACGAATAGGAAGATTATGAAGATATTGAAAAGAACCATTAGCAAGTTTAGGTGAGACTGGAGCACTAAATTGAATGATGCTCTTTGGGCATACCGCTCCACATGGAAACTCCCTACAGGCTACTCTCCCTATGAGTTAGTATACGGTAAATTACCAACGCTTCCCATTCAAACTAAGCTCCATATACTATCCACGACATGTGACCTTAACCTTGCACTTGATCTAGCATAGAAACAATGGTTAGTAATCCTTAACTTACTAGATGAAAATTGATTAGCTACCCTATCATCTAACGAATTACACAAAGCCTTCAATAAACAATGTCATGATCTAAAAATTATGAAAGTTAAATATCAACCAGGAGATAAGGTTCTCTACTAGAATCCCACACATGTGTCACAACGTACTAAATTTCAAACATTCTAGGAAGGACCTTATATTATTTATGAAACTTTTCCTTCAGGGGCCATGACAATATACAAACCTGAGAGCCCAGATAAGAAACTTTTGGTCAATGTGCAACAAACACAACCTTTCCAGGAGCTTAGGATAGCTAGTACACATGCTACCTCTCTTAATGGACAACCTTGCTCACTATTTCGTATCTTCTCCTTCCAACTCAATCATGTGGGAGATGGCTACCTATGCTAACCATTCTAGGCCCTCAGTTCTTTTTGAATTTTTATTTTACACATTTTTGTTTTACACATTCTTTCAACTTTTCTTTTCTTTTTTACACCATTGTTCATGTTTTACTGTTTCTTTGTTTATTTGATTTACTTTTATTCATCATCTAATAACTGCTCATAATGGTGGATTGAATTATATCATATTGATTGCTAATGTTTGGTTTTTACCTTTGAATTATGATGTTGATATTAAGGTATGGTTCTTTTGGTAAAACAGGCAATGAGTGCACACCATCCACTCATCCATACAACTCTTTGGTCTCTTGTTGCTTGGAATTTTAAAATCCCATTTTTCTAAATAAATTTGTTAATGAATTGGCCGTTGGGTACTTTTCAAACCAAGGAAAGACTCAAAAGATGAAAAGGGTGTGACTTCAAGGGGATTCGATGCATTTGTGCTGGTCATTCTCTTGGGTGCTTGGATGCCTTTTCTTAGGTTTTTTTGTCATTCTAACACTATTCAAAAATTAGGAAGCTAAGTGTTAAAAATAAGTTTTTGTATGGTATGGTTCTCACACCAAAAAATAAAATAAAGGAAAAAAAAGGAGAAAAGTCAGAAGTCAAAGCACACCCCTTAGGCATAATAAATCAATATGGGCTATAAGCATTGGTTATGGAATTGGAAAGACATGTTACCCATGCTTGAAGGTTCCCTCTAACTAAGGCCCTTTCTTGCTTCCTGCTTCTCCATCTCGTTCTCCTTGGGATGGTGGTCAGTCTTTGTGGAAGCATTCTTGTTGCCTCAAGAGGATGAATTGGCTAAGTGTATTGATGTGAGGTCACTAAATGTGGTTGGTTTGATTCTATATTTGGGATGAGTTCTACTTAGTTATCTTAACCATGAAATACACAAGGGGCTTTACACAACCTTGTTATTGGGATTCTATTCCATTTTCTCCTCTCCATTTTTCTTCCCATTTTCCACCTCATTGCCAGTTTTATCATTAGTCCATTCTGGGTTGATGCATTATTTTTCTTTGGTGAATTCTTGTGGGTAAGTTTTTAACTCTTGCTTCCAAATGACATTCCTAGAGCCTATAGACTCTTTGGTTTGTGGATTTGTCAGGGCATCAAAGGCATGAGCCTACTTTTGGGAGGACCCACTAGCACTCCTTTTTGGTGTAATTGTTAAGTTCTTTTCCTTCAACATTTCCTACAATCAATCATTTAGTGTTTCATCCCCATCCATGACATCCATTTTATTGGCATTGCCATTGTTATTTTTCCCCATCTTTCTTGTTCCTCATATTTTTCCATCTTATAGCTATCAGAGGTTTTCTCTTAGTTGTGGGGGCCCCAGCACAAATTCTTCAATTTTCTCCATTTTACTATACGCCTAACCCCTACACCTTAGGTAGTCACCTGTGATAAATCTCTCAACTAGTTTTTTCCATAACCATAACTCAGCCAATGCACTTCATATCAAGGCAAGGTATCAATTGCATTGTGGATTGTCTATCCTTGCTCATTTGTGACTGTGTTGTATGTGCAAATGGTGATCATACAAACAATGGACTGGACTTGGAGGAAGCACTCAGGATGGACTGGAACTAGAGCATTAATGAAAGGAGCAAGTCTGGTGGTGTGGCTATGGATAAATAACGGAAGGTGCAACCTTGGCATTGGCAGCAACACGCTTCATCTTCTCTCTCTCTCTTTCTCTTCAAGCTACCAAATAAAGGCCTGGATGTCATTTATGTACGAGTGTTCACCACAATGGTCATGAACACTAATGTTGTAATATGCTTATTGATCCATTCACTGGGCACGTTGAGTCTGTCATCCCATTCCACCATCAGTTGTCAATTAGTCAATAATCCCATATCTTTCCAATATTTTGTAAGGAACTCGAGGATGAGTTTTCATTCAGTCGTGGGGGTATGATGAGAGCGGTTACTCTAGCGGTTTATTCTAATTATTATAGTAGTTACTCTAGTAGTTTATTTTAATTATTAGAACAATTACTCTAGCGGCTTATTCTAATTATTAGAGTAGTTACTCTAGCTGTTTATTCTAATTATTAGAGCAATTACTCTAGTAGTTTATTCTAATTATTAGAGTGGTTACTCTAATTATTAGAGTAGTTGCTCCCAAGTGTATAAATACAGTGCCTAGGTGCACAATTAAAAAAAAAGTATTTTAGTAGTCAAGTAGCGAAACTCTTGTAGTCTATTTGAAAGTTAGAGTATTTTCCAAGTGCTCGTAGCAGGAGGTCTAAGTGTGGATGGATCTTTATTTGAGCATTGTGTACCTGAGCATACCTTGTGTACGGTAATAAAGACTAGCTTTTCGATTCATTCTTGCAGCACTTGAGATTTTTTTTCTTACACATTTCTTTTATTTTATTTTCTTATGCATTTATTTTATTTTATGCACTTTACATTTATGTTATTAGTGTAGCAATTCATTTTGATCAATTAAGAAAATTGTTAAATTACATAAGCACAACCACTTCGAGCATGCGTGTAATGCTTAGTAACCTAGTAATGATCAGCATTTGGTAATCCCTGTAGTGTTGCACTGGTTTAGGATGTGTACGAAAAGTGGAAATGGATGCTTATGTTAGGATTAGTTAGAAGTTAGTTAATGAGTAGTTAAGTTACATTAGTCACCTAGTTATCTCTCTTCTCCCTTATTAGCATAGGACATAAAAACATAAAAGATATAAAAATCATATGCCTCAAGCTTACTTAACCATACAATTGTGATATACAAGTAAGTTTGGGAAGACAATGATCAACCGACCCGTCTTTGTCCTACAAGGGCGCATAAGCACTTAGTCTTTGGAATTTGACTGGATTGTGCATGAAACGCTCGTATTCGTATGGTTGAGTGTAGGGGTACCTCACCGCTCATCAATTCCTTAAATGAATAGGAATAGTTGAGATTATATACTTTTGAGTGCTAAATAAAAAACCTCCTATAACGAAATGTAAATAAAAATGCTTTTCCCCTAATGTGTTAAACCAAACTTTATCCAAGAATTTTTTCTTTTATAGTCTTCAAAAAGAGCCTCTTGTTTAAAGAAAGATAATCTATTATAATATTTTATAACTAAAGCCATAATTTTATTTGATGCAACCATCCATTTTCCCATGTAACATTCATTATTTCCTTAGCATAATTAACTTTTTCCATGTCACAACTCCTAAATATAAGCAATAAATTGATAAAGGGGTTCAAATTCAAGAGGAAGTAAATCTACTTCTAAAAGTAAGATATTATAAGAATTCGTATTTTCACTTGAATTTCACATACAATTTTTTTTTTCTAAACATGCCCTATTTTTTCTAATCATGTGTAGAAAGAGATGGTTCCTATGGAACACACCCATATCATAATATAGGTTAGACAAGATTGCAAAATATTTTCCTTCTAATCTCCCATGCCAAACTTTTTTTACTGTGTACATATTTCTTATAGTAAATAGAGCTCACATGCCACTTGAAACCCTTTGAGTAATAAGGGCATTCCAACTATAATTAATGGCATATTCAACTTCCAAATATTTATAAGATTCACATATATCAAGTCTTATTTTCTCCAAGGAAAAAATTGCTTTTTAGTACCATAAACTATAATTTTAGTCTTATAAATGTTAACTTTCATACTAGAATGGTTGTAGTAGTAATGGAAAATTTGAAACATATAATTTAATCTTGTATCTAATTTTGTAATCAGAGCCACATCATTAGCAAAGAGAAGCAAGTTCAAAAATAATCCATTCATTAACATAACATGATTAGAGAAATTATGCATCCATTCATCTAATTCATCTATAAATATGCCAAAAAGGGTAGGAAACAAAGGACAACCTTGTTTAATCCCAACTGAGCTATTGATAATTTTTCATTTTCTAGTAAGATCACCTTCAATAAGAATGTTAATTATCTTGTAAATTCTTTTAGTAGAAAAAAGGAGATGTTGTGAAATACTAGTGTTATCCAATCTCTTCCAAAGATTATCTTGAGCAATAGAATCACAAGCCTTGAAAAAATCAACAAAATAGATAAAATTGATATGGTTGGACCTTTTTGCTTTATCTACACAATAACCCAAAGTTGTTGAATGGTCTATAGTAGAATGATTCCTCTTCAAGCTTTCTTTTGACTAAGCACGAAGACCTTACATTTCTATCCATGAACTAATTTTACTCTTCAAAATAGCACCCAAAAGCTTATTGAAAACTAAATTAATTGCAATTAATTAGTAATTATCAAAACTTTTCATATCACCCTTTTGAAAAGTAGGATTGCTCATCTAGAACACCAAGAGTAATCCAAACTATGTTGAAGCCCTTTATTAAGAAGGTTGCAAGCTAGTTTCTACACCAATGGACCATCCTATTTAATAAGCTTTGTATATAATACATTAACATCAACACCTTTCTCAAAAGATAACCTTTAAATTTTAATAGAAATGTCATCAAGGGATAACTTAAGAATACTAGAGTTATCTTACATAGTAAGGGAAGCCTCATGATTAAAAATGTCATTGAAGAAATTCTGAATAGTAGATAAGGAAAAATCCCAACAATGTTGCTATCTATCTTGAAAGAAATTCTAAAAGCTTTTTGGATTTGATTAGAGAATCTATCCCATGGTTGATCCTTTGGATTCCACATCTACTATGCTCCAACCTAAAATCATGTCATTGGTTATTCTTTCATATTCTTTTTTTTAATAAACTTTATTTTTTAAAATTGAATAAACTTTCTACAATTCTTTAGTCTTGAAACATTAAAACATGAAGCTAAAACATCTTTATGAGTTGTCAAATAGTCCACATCAAACCAAGGTTTTTTACAAGTAGGCCTTTTCTTAATTTGTACCTGAGCAGCTCTAGACAATATATCATTAGTCAAATCTAGCACATTGTCATTATTGACCAACACATTAGCCACTTTTATTTAGAAATCTTGATTAAGATGTTTTGTGAAATGACACATTTTACGTTTCTTACAATAAAAATGATGAATTGAAGCAACAATAGTGAATATCATGTAATGATGAGGAAATTTTGGGACTTTTTCTCCCACTTAAAAGTTTTTCACTATGTCTATATTATCATGAGTAGATAAGAGAAGATCAATGCAAGAGTTACCTTGGTGTCCAATAAATATGAAATGAGAGAAGCAAGAAAATTTGTTGATGTCATTAAGGATTAAAAAATCAAAGGAATGACCCCATTCTAAGAAATGAATACCCTTATGATTTGTAATATGATTAGTAGATGATCTTTGTAAATAAAATAGATCTCTTTAGTGAACTTTAATTGAGAATTTCAAACAAGCCTTTGAATTTGACTTTGTCCAACATGAGCATTGAAATTCACACAAAGAAAAATTTTATTAAGCGTAGGAAATTCTGCAATACCTTGACCCAAAAGGATGCTCTCATGAAAGATTAGTAGAATTGCAAAGAAAAGAATCTCTCAAAGAAAAATAACAAAAACCATATAAAGAACCTCTAAAATGCCTTGAACTTTAATCCACAAATATTATTTATTATCATAGACTTTATACACCTTAATGAAAATGATCTCTAGACTTTTTAATTAAACAAGTAATACCACCAAAAGGTCTACCCCTCATCTTGGAATGCTTATTTTGAACCAAAAAAGATATGAAAGCCTAAAATAAATACAATTAGAGAATTTTATTCTTCCTAAGTTTTAGCAAAAATAAATAGATTAAAACCAATGAAGAAATGACTACTATTTAAAGTAGCAATTTTATGACCCAATAAGCCTTCAACATTTAGGTAACCACATGTAATAGAAAATATCCCTATTTTAGGGGATTTTCCCTCTCTTTGATGACTACAACATATTTATAGTTCAAGTAAGTAATTTAACCTTCAACATGAGCTTGTTTAACTTTTTGTCATTCTTTTTGCTTTTTTGCATTCCTTTTTTTGGTCAAGTCTTCATTAATCCAAATCTCCTGTCTTTTCAATATACTTTTGTTATTACAAACCTTATCTCTTCTAAGCTAATTGATGAGCGGTGAGGTACCCCTATGCCCAACCATACGAATCATGAAGTGTTCATACACAATCCAGTCGAATTATGTAGACTTTAAAGTTTCTAGTACATTAGTCTTCTAGAAAGTGGCCCTAAGGTCATTTGTTGTCTTCCTTATTACACTTGTGAAGAATAATGGTATGGTTAAGAGTAATCAAGGTATATTATTTTTATCATGTTATGTCTTATGTTTTTAGGTGCTTGAAGAGAGAGAGATATAATAATTTAATGACTAATCTAAATTAACTAACTAACTAGTCTCTAACTAATCCTAACATAAGCATCTGCACCCACTTTCCATACACATCTTGAACCCATGTATCCACTATTGGGTTACCAAGTGCTACACTATTGGGTGAACCAAGCACTAATGCTGCTGGGATTACCAAGTGAATATATGTTACACTTGAAGTAGTCATACTTATGTATTTAATCTATCTAGCCTATCTCACTTAATTATCTTAATTAGCTTAATTACTAAAAAATATTGAATAATTGATTAAAAACATTGAATGCATAAATAAAATATTTGATCTATCAGAAAGCTCATCTTTATTGCTGCACACACTATCGTGCTTAGGTACAATAATGTTCGAATAAATATCGGTACACTTAATGACTCCTACTGCAAGCACTCAGGAAAATATTCTAACTCTCAAATGGGAAAACTGTAAGAGCTCCTTTACTACTATGACAAGACATGTTATAAATGTAGCTGATGAGCTTGTATTTATAGGCAAATGTAGACCCTGCATTGACAAGGCCTCATTGATGAGGCCCCATTAACGAAGGCCTGATTGACGCAATCAAAAACATGGCTCATCATGCCCCCACAACTGAATGAAAACTCATCCTTGAGTTCCTTTATAAAATTGGAAAGGTATGGGATTATTGATTGACTCTTAACAAAACAAGACAAAATAGACTGACTTGACAGAACTGAGTGCCTAAGTATACAGATCAACACATTACAAAAATTATGGTGTTCATGACACAAAATTAAACACAATGACATGACTTTTCAAACTTTGACAGCATGCCCTTAGATGGCATGAAGTTGGTGGAGAAGGTTAGATAGTCCTAGAAGGTGGTGGCTCTTGAGGTTATGAGGGACCTTCACTAGCTTTAGGCATGTGCAGTGATTGAGGTGGCTGTGGTTATCCTACTGTTGCTACAACTTCTGGTGGAAGGTGGAAAGCATCCAATAATGCTTTCATTTTCTCCTCCTTACTTCTAAGTTCATGCACTGTCCATGTATCTTCAGCAATGTGGGTCGAAACGAGCACATCCCAAGAACATGGAATTGCTAGAAATGCTCCTTTGCGCTAATAAACTAGCTAATGAATTATTTGCGTTTAATGTTGAATGCTCTAATTGCAGCCTTCAACTCTTAGTAATCATTCATTCTTTTTGCGAAGTTCTCAGTAGTTGATCGTTGATCCATGAATCATGCTCTGAGAACTTTAAGTTTAGCATTTGTAGTCTCAAGCTTCTGCTTGGTGTCTTTATGGTGTTTGAACTCTGCCTCATATAGAAAATACAAGCTAGCCACTTGTTTCTCCAACTTTGATCATGTTTTTTTGGTAGTCAGCATTGCAGTTTGCATAGCAGAGATTGGCCAACTCCATGTATTTTGTCATCTCCTCTATCTACAACTCCTTTAGGTGGATCTCCACATTGTTATAGGCAATAATCCCATCAATGATGGGCTGCCATACTTCTCTTCGTTATTGAAGTTGCTTTTTCCTTTGTTTACTTTTGTCTTTTCCATTTGGATGTGCTTCTCATTTACTTCCTTCTGTAAACCAACCTGGTCTCTATAGTGATTTTTAATTCTTTTAAACTTGAAAGCTTCATTTTTCTAGGTAGCAATCTTAATGGCAAACTTTTGGTGTAAGGCACAAACTTCTTTCATAAATAGATTTCAATTTTCTATGGCCAATTTTCTTAATTCAATATTCACCCTAGCTAGCTACTCTTACTGTTGATGAATGAATTCTTGCATTTGTTATTTTTGGGCATCCACATTGTGGAGGTGATGATTTTCTATAGTCAGTGCCTCATTCTCTTAGCACATCTAAATTAAATCCTTCTAAACTAAATATGTCTTTGCTTCTACTATGGACTGGTTGAAGATGGTCATCACCGCTTCCTCCTTTGCCTTCCTAAATCATTCTTGAAGTTATTGAGAAGTTTAATCTCTAGTTATTGTCGAGCTGAGGAGTGTGGGATTAGTAGGATAGGCATGTAATTCAGCAACCTTTGTGGCCAAGTGTTGATTCTATGCTTGAGCCATTTCGAGTTGCCCCTCTAAGATAGTGCATTTGCCCCTTGTTTCAAGCAACTTCGACTAGGTTACAATGATGTTATTTGGAAAATCAAAGATATTTAGAATTGGTTGCCTAGTTCCTACCAATTGATCCAACAATTCTTCATGTTGGAATGCACTCAATTTTCCACTGACCATGCCTACGAACGTTTGCATATCTCAAAGTATAGATACATCTGGTACAGACATTGTAGGTGCATTAAGTGTTTTGACGATGTTGTCAACAACTACTTTAGCAGCAATCTCATGCCCTTGGTGCTACATCACTAATACAATGGCCCCTCCACCTTCCTCCAAACACACCAAGAAGGAGGTGACATTCCTAGAGATTTCTAGGAATAAATGGTGTTGTGATAATGACACCATTACCTCTTGAGCATTAGGATCATACCTTGTAGACAACTGCATTCATTGGGCAGAGAATATTGGCCCACCCCTTTCCATCTGGCTAATTGTTCGAGTCACCTTATTAAGGTGACTTATCATCGGTCAATACATAGATGGATCCATGCTACTCATCCCTACATACACAAGAGCTACTCTGGCTCATACAAGAGCTACTCTTTAGTTTCATGTAAGCATTTAATGGCTACATGGGCCTCCATTGTTGTCTCTTAAGTAGGCAGTGGAGGTGGTGGCTACTCCTCTTCTTAGGTGTGGTAGGTGTATTTTCTTTCATGATTTTAGGCCATGAAGCCAACGGAGCATGTCTAATTGTGTCGTTGGCATAGCAGATAATTCTTGCCCTTTACAGAGTTCCTGAATGAGGCATGGAAAGGGCAGGGTTTTCCTTCCACATTCATTTTTCTTGAAGCATTTTTTGATCTCTCAATAGATTAGTTGTGGAAGGTTTATAGGAAATCTCCTACTTAGAGTGGCACATGCCCAGGCAGAAAAGGCAGTCACCTTACTAGGCTTCATTGTTGGATTGAGGTGATAGGTTACAATCTTGAAGTAGATGCACTCCACTGATGTGAGTGCATCGAACTGCTTATGGTCGACCCTATAACACTATTGAGTCCACTCCTTTTTGGCCTTAGGATCATCTTATGTTGATAGGTCTACTAGTTGTGTCCTAATATCAAGCAACCCCAATGCCTGTGCAATAGCCTCAGCTGAGTAGGACACCTGAATATCCTTGATTTTTATTGTGGACCTTGGTCTTCTGTTGTTCCTAAAGAGATATGTCTCTCCCATGTACCACTCCCCACTGGAGGTGATGATTGGCCACATGGAAGAGGTTTGCAATTGTGTTTTGACTTTTGCTAGAGCTTTCTCTAAAAATGGTCCAAAGTTTAGTTCTTAGAGAATTGAGCATTGAATCTCTTGGGGTTTGATGATGTCAAGGCAAGTTTCAGTTAAAGTGACTTCAAGCCTTGGCACAGGTCTTGATGCTTCCCCTCACTATGATTGCTCTATTGACACTTCTTCTTCTAAAATTTGTTGAATAGATTTGACTTTGAGCTCTTCAGGAAGAGGTCGCATTGCATGGGTTGCCTCTGGCAGTTCTTAGGCTTGTTCTTGTTGGCCCCTTCCAACTCTAGGTCATTTCTCCTTTGGTTTAGAGGGTTGTCCTTCCTATAGCTATTTCAGTCTTAGTGCCATCTGTAATCACAATAAGACCATGGGTTAGTAATTTGTTGTGTAACATGAAATAATTAGGATAACTTTATCTCCTTAGGATAGTTACACTTGGCTAAGTTGTGATTATGGCTAATCTAATTAATTTTAATCATTACTTCATTTGTATTTTATTGTTAATAAATCATTTTGAAAGGTTTTGGAAGGGTTAACTCTCGAAAGTTGATGGTTTCATATTGTTATATTCATTAATCCTTTGGGGGAGTTAGAAAAATTTTCAAAAAATTTCATTAGAAACCTTAAGGCTTATGGCCCCCATGATTAAAAGCTAACCTTAAGGCTTATGGCCCCCATGATTAAAAGCTTACCTCTGATAATTGTAAGATCAAAGAATAGAGTGATTTGGACAAATAGTTGAGAAGTTAAGGGCTTTGGAAGGTTTTGGGCTCTAAAAAATGGCAAAAACTCCCCATGTGTTATGAGGAAAATGATAAAAATTTCAAAGTTTGTGGTGGTATATAGAGTTTTTTCGATGCATCTAGGGGCCTTGTTGATATAGTCAGCTATGTCGATGGGGCCTCATCAACACAGTTATTGACCACCGTTGACTTTAGTTGACTTGGTCAAAACTTAAAAATTACAAAGATATTTTGAACGAAATTAGGGTTAAATGGAAGCCTAAAAAACCACAAACATGATGAAAATATGAGAAGAGGGTGTTGAAGTCTCAAAATTGAGAAAATTAAGAAAATGGAGAAAGAGGGTTGAAAATGAGAGATTAAGGAGCACACAGTGGTTTGCACAATGGAATATATGAAAGATAGGATTGTAGCAATGTTTAAGGTAAGGAACTTAACTAATCAAACTAAGAGATATGCAAGTGGATCCTCCCCATAGTAGGTTCAAGCCCTTGTTACCCTTGCATAACCTTAGCTAAGGAGTTCATGGGCCCCACAGTTGATTAATGGTCAGGAAAAGTTAAGGACCAACTAAAAAGAATCTATCCAAGAATTCAAACACATTAGACTAAGACATAGAGCATAACATAGAATCTAGCAATGAGGTGAGTTATGATAGCATGGATGGATGATGGAGAAGGTGGAATGGAATCCTGAATTGAGGTCATAAGAAGTCCCTTGTAGAGTTTGTGTTTAAGATGATCTAAGAAGATCCATCCTTAGTCCAAATAAAAACCAACTACTTTCAATGACTTCATATCATTACTCTAAGACTGATCCATCACCTCAAGACACAAAAATGCTCCCACAAAATAACCACCATTCCATAAAGAGAAGAAAAGAGAAGTAGGAAGTGAAAGAGGACCTTAGTTAGAGGGGACCTTTAGGCATGGGTGGGTGTCTTTATAGTCCCATAACTAGTGCTTGTAGCCCATTTATTTGTCTAAGGGGTATGCTTTAAATTTCCATCATGTTTTTTTAATTATTTTTATTTATTTTTTGTTTATTTTTTTGAAATTTTTGAATAGGAACCACACCATGCAAAGACTTTATTTGACTTCCTAGTAGTGGTTGAAATGGAATAGTAAGAAGCCCATGAAAAACACTCAAGCACTCAAGCAAGTAGAAGAGTACAAAGAGTAGTAAGTCCCATTGAAGTCACACCCTCTACAAACCTTTGGATCCTTCCCAATAATGGAACTACCAAGGTTACCAATTGATTAAAAGTTTCTTTAATGAAAGGGACCTCAAATTCCTAGAACAAGAAAAACCATAGAATTTATTAGATGGGTGGATGACGTGGACTCACTACCTATTCCATGAAAAATAAACCATGTCATAGTTATTAGACATCATAATTCAAGAATAGAAACCAAACATTGATAATCACAACATTAAGCACAAACCATCATTAGTAAATAATAGCAGTGGCATTGTGTCTTTCAGTAATAAAATAGTTTTATAAGCAAAAAATGATGAAAAGTTACACTCAAACAAAACAAAATAAGATAAAAAATATATAAAAAAGTATAAAGTAATCAAGAAAGGTTCAAATATACTAATGACTATGTAAAGAAAAAAATGGTGAAAAATGGAAGAGATTGAAAATCAAAATAACTTGTAAAATAAAAAGTATGGAGAAAAAAAGTAGAAAAACTAAGAAGCCATATGGATTGTTAGCATATATGGCCATCTCCCCCATGACTAAGTTGGAAGGAGGAGATCCAAAAAATTGAATGCGGTTGTCCATCTATTAAGGTGGTAGTTACACTGGCTTGTCTTAGTTCTAGAAAAGGTTTCACTTATTGGATGTTGACCAACTACTTTTTATTTAGGTTGTCAAGCTTGTAGATTAACATGAACATAGAGGAAAAGTTTTGATCAATTATATAAGGTCCCTCCCACAATGTTTGGAATTTGGTCTTCTGAGGTACATGTGTGGGATTCTAATAGAGAACCTTATCTCCTAGTTGAAGTTTTACCTTTTGTATTCTTAGGTCATGACGTTGCTTGTTGAATGCATTGTGCACCTCGTTCAAAGATAGGACCACCAATTGGTTTTAATCTAGCACATTGGAATTGATTAATCTTTCTTTCTATGCTAGACTTAGGTCAAGATTTAGATCATAGGCTATTTAGAGTGTATGGAGTTCAGATTGAATTGGGAGTGTTGGAAGTTTTTCATACACTAACTCGTAGGGAGAATAGTCAATAGGAAGTTTCCATGTTAAACGGTAGGCCTAAAGGGCATCATTGAGTTTTGTACTCCAATATTTCCTATAGTTGCTAATGGTCTATGTTAGGATTCTTGTGATCTCCCTGTTGGTTATCTCTACTTGACCGTTGGCTTGGTGATGATAGGGTGTTGTTAATTTATGTTCAATCCCCAAGCGTTGCATCAACTTTCTAAAAGTGGCACCTATAACATAAGTTCCATTGTTATAAATTAGTGCATGTGGCAACCTAAACCTATTTACAAATTTTGTTTTATAAATCTAGTAGTAGTGGNTAAATTAGTGCATGTGGCACCCTAAACCTATTTACAAATTTTGTTTTATAAATCTAGTAGTAGTGGATGATGTACAATCAGCAATAGCTACTTCTATCCACATTGTGCAGTAGTTGTTTGCTACAATGATATATGCCTTTTTGTTAGACATGGGTGTGATGGGATCCATGAAGTCAATGCTCCATATGTCAAAGGGTTCCAATGGTTGAATCCACTATTGAGGACCTTCCATTTGAGTAGTTATCCCACCATCTCATTAACAATGTTCACAAGATTAGATAAACTAGTGGGCATCCATGAATATTATAGGCTAGTAGTATCTTGCCATTAGGATTTTTATGGTTGTGCATCTCCCTACATAGTGGCCTTTCCAAGTCCCTTTGTAAGCATCTTGGAGAATGTGCAATTGATCTTCATCAGGGACACACCAACAAATCAAGTCATTGGTGCACACCCTGTAGAGGTGATCATTGATTTCCATGAAGTATTTGGCCTGATAAAGAAATTGTTGCTTCTTTCTAAAGTCAAGATCTTATGACATATCCTGAGTAAGAAGGTAAGTGAGGATATTGTCATACCATTTTGTTTTTGTGGGAACTTTGTCATTTATTACTCCTATTAAAAGAAGTTCATCTAGGAACTAATCAAGAGATGTGGTCAGCAACCGCATTCTCAATCCCTTTTCCATCTACCATCATGAGATCAAATTCCTACAAGATCACAAGCCACCATATGATACAAGGGCTTACTATTGGCTTATTCATTAGGAAGTGGATGACACTATGGTTTTTGTGCACAAATACTTTATAGCCAAGCACATAGTGCTTGAACTTGTCAAGAGCATACACCATTGTCATTAGTTCTTTTTCAGTTGTAGTATAATTCAACTATGCATCCACAATGCTTTGACTTGCACAACAGATGTAATATGGCCATTTTTTATTATCCAACTACGTAAGCATAGCTCACAAAGCATAATTAGATGTGTCCGTCATTATATGAAATGGTCTAGACTAATCTAGTGCCTATAGAATTGGAGTTTCTACAAGTTTCTCCTTTAGTAGTTAGAATGTCTATTCGTACTCCTTGGTCTAGATGAATAGAGTATCTTTCTTTGTAAGCTCGACCAATAGCTTTGCGATCTTAGAGAAATTCTCTATGAATTATTGGTAGTAGCTAGTATGTCCAAGGAATGACCTAACATCTTTGACTAACTCTACTTGACGTGTAATTCCTTAAATGATCCATATCTTTTCTAGGTCTACCTCAATCTCTTCTTGTGAAATTTAGTGTCCTAACACAATGCCTTCTTGGACCATAAGGTGACCTTTTTGCTAGTTGAGTTATAGATTTATTTCCATACATCTTTTTAGTACTTGCTCAAGGTGGTCCAAGGCTTGCCCAAACATAGCTCCATAGGTGGAGAAGTCATCCATGAAGACTTCCACACCACTATTGATTTTCTATTGGAAAATACTAAGGACTAGGCATTGAAATGTTCTAGGGAATTACACTGACCAAATGGCATCTTATAATATGCAAAAGTCCCCTAGAAACTTGTGAATATTATCTTGGATTGATCTTCTTATGTAATTTGGATTTTGTTATAGCCATTATAACCATCTAAGAAGCTATAATAGCAATGCCTTGATATGGCATCCAAGACTTGATCCATAAATGGTAATGAAAAATGATCTAAAAATTGCTATATTCAATAGCTTGAAATCGATATAGACCCACCACTTACCACCTTTCTTTGGAAAAATTACAAGTGGGCTAACCCACTCACTATTTGTGATGGGGTAGATGAACCCTACCTTGAGGAGTTGCTCTATTTTCTCCTTGACAATCTACTTGAATTTGGGGTTCAACCACCTCTACAGCTACCTTCTCAGATTCATGGCCAAGTTGGTGTAAATACGATGTTGGCATATCCTTGGATTGATTCTTGGTAGCTTGGGATATGACCAAGCAAAGGTTGTTGGCCATTTGTTAACCACCTTTAACAACTTTTTTTTTAATTCAGGAGCAAGTTTAGTATTGATTATGACTAGTTTACCATTGTTTAAAAATGCATTTTCCATGCTAGTCGGTAGATTTTTCAGCTCTAGGGGCTCTTACTTCAAGTTATCAAGGATTTCCAAGTCTCCCCAATAGGTATCATAATTTTCATCATCAAAGAGTTGGTGATGAACTTGCTCAAGGTCATCCATGCTTTTAACATAAGCACATGTTAGGCTCTTAGTTAATTCCATGCATAATGTGCTACTATTTGAGTCAACTATCAGCCACTGGTTACCCTTTGATTGATGGCTGTTACATACAAACACCTTTGAATATCTATTTCTTGTGCACACTGATTGCATACTTTGATGTATGTACTTTTGATGGACCAAATATTTTGCACACAATTGCACCCATTATTGTTGTACATGATGCATGGAATACACTTCTTCTCTAACTTTTCAAATTCATTTTCCTTGGGGGTTTCCAAGGAGAGGTCCCTTATGCTCATACATGCATCAACCATGCTTAACCAAGCCCTTCCCACAATGATGGGGAAGTCACTCGGAGGTTTCAAGCCTTGTACATGTCATGGGAGATGAAATTAACACTAGATCCAAAATCAAGAAGACCCTTGCATGGCTCATGTCCAGCAATATGTAGGTAAATGAGAGGACTTCCTGGGTTAGATCTTTTAATGGGAAGATTACCAACCTTGATCCAATTGGAAATAGCATGAGTTAGCATCACAATGCTAATATGAGGTGGCATTTGGTTTGAAGGGAATTCAAAGGTATTTGATGCAGAGGACGAGGGTACTAGAGATGTAGGGTGACTAGCTGTACTAGGTTGTCAAGGTTGGAAAGAACTATTGGATCAGAAGAATGATCTTTTTCTTGTTTGAACCACTCGGCTAGAAAGCTAGTTACGAATGTACAACCCTCATAGCATTTCATTGCTGTGGCTATGGAGGAATCTCACTGTGCATGGATGAAGTAGAAGATAACTAGGTTGAGGGAAAAGGTGTGTGTGTAGATGGATGAAGAGGGTGGTATGGATATGGGTTTTCTCTTCAAGTAGATGTTGAATGTGTTTGGTGGTACTCTGAAGGGTAATAGTGATGTGGAAATGAGGCATGACTTGCAGAACTTCTTGGAGAGATGAGTTGCTGAACATAGTACTTGTATAGATATGGTTGTCTATGAGGATATTGTTGCCTTAGTGGTGGCATTCCCCATGATTGTGGTTGGTGCCACTATTGGTATTGTTCATATGGTTGTGGTGGAGCTCTACTTGGGTAGTAAGCTTATTGTTGTTGGTGGAACTGTCTTGGATTGACTTGAGGATAAGGTAATCATCTAGATGCTTGCCTTTGTGCTAATCAAGGATTCAATGTGTATACCCTAGACTCTTGTAAGTGTGACACCACAAGGAAACACCCCTTTGGATGTTCACATTGATGGATGTCACGACCAGTTTCATCATTAGAGTCGGTGTCCACAACTTCCTCTAAGATAGCAGCTTTGCCCTTACCTCTTTGGTAGGCATGTTTAGCTTCTTTTCACCTTCAATGATTACGATCACTACTTTTCTCTTTAGATTCTTCAACAATCTTCATAGCAGTTTGGAATTTTTCATCCAAAGAGTTCCATAATTTATCAACCTTTGCTGAAATATCAAAAATAGACACTTCATCAAGTGGTGACTCTTCCTCGTCACAGAATTGAACCTCCTGTTTCTTGATGGAAGGATCCCTATTATACTCTTCTGCACTTTCCCTTTTTCACAACTCACCTTCTTCTTTTGCTACCTACTCTATCAGCCTTTGGATCTGATGAGCTCTTAGTTTAGACAATCTCCCTTGGGCATACACCTCAAGAGTTCTTCTAGTTTCTACTCTGAGTCCATCTATGATGTGACGAAGTTGTTCCCTCTAAGAATAATCATGGCCAAGGCATCAGTGTAAGAGTGAATAGTATCTACCCATGGTGACATCCAAGGGTTCATGTGTTCCCTATTTCCAGCCTTGGATTTGTTGTCTCAGATTAAACACTTTGGAGTATGTTTGGTATTTGTCATTAAACAACTCTAACATGGTACTCGATTGGTGAATAGATTCTAGTTCCAAGGACCAATACTAGCTCTCAGCTTCCTTAATGAGTATCTGGGGAAAAGCTTGAGTTTCTACTAGTCATTTTCAATGTTGTATAAGGCACAAGCATTGTGAAAAGCTTGTAGATGATTCTATAGATTAGAATTGTATCCCTCTTCAAATTGTGGAATATTATTCATGTCTAAGCCCTTGATCCAATTATCTTTCATATGCTCCATTGGAATTCTAATTGCCTCTACAATGTTAAGCACACTTCTAGTTGCTCATAGAGGTTCATCATCATGATTGTGTTGATGATGGTTTCTATCACCTTTGCATTCTTGATGACTTTGATAGTCATTGTTGTCTTGTTGATCACCTTCATCATGATTATTTCGATGGTGGCTTTTATGAAAACCAGAAGAGGAATGTTTAGAATTAGATGAAGAGGATGGAGAGGAAGGTGGACCACCACTGCCATTGTGGTGTTTGCCACCACTTTTTCACTCATTATGATCTCCATCCTTAGATCCCTTACCATTGTGATGTTTACTTGAGTCCCTACCTTAACTGTCACTTTTTCCCAAACTTGGTTTATGAATAGTGGATCATAGGTTCAAGGTTACATCCTCATTACCAATAATAAGGGGTGGAGAATCTTCATGTTGAGAACCTTTAAAGGGAGGATCCTCATTATCATCTTGATCTAGTTGGAATAAGGGATTAGTAAAATGTTTCCCCTTCATAGCCTCATGGTGCTTCTCCTAATGTTGATCTCGCTTAAGTTGTGTTTTAGTGGGATGGTAGTCCCAAGTGTCATAACCATTCATAATGTATTCCTTGTGAAGATCTAGAATTCCCAACTTGTTAAGAGTTTGAAACAGCATCTTGAGTACAAATCGATTGGGGGGCAAGATGATGTTGCCCTCCATATCACGTTATTACAACTGTTCATCCTAATGTAGGATGAAGATGAAGTCTAGTACATATTCATCTGGATGAGTATATATCACTTTGCACTCCTGTGGGACTAGTGGTTTGACATCTTCACATCTGTGAGAAGAAGAAGACATTTTGCAAAAAAGAAAAAAGATTATTAGTGTGCTTAGTAGTTATATGTTGTGTAAAAGTGATGTTAACCTTAAGTTCATCCAACGATATAAATAATATTCACTAATCTTAAATAGCACATATTTCAAGAAACAAAGTCCCCGACAATGCCACCATTGATGAGTAGTGAGGTATCCCTATGCCCAACCATATGAATCACAAAGTTTTCATGCATGATCTGGTTGAATTTTGTGGACTTTATAGTTTCCGGTACACTAGTCTTCTAGGAAGTGAACCTTGTCCTAAGGTCATTCATTGTCTTCCTAATTACACTTGTGAAGCATAATGGTATGGTTAAGAGTAATCAAGGCATATTATTTTTATCATTTTGTGTTTTATGTTTTTGGGTGCTTGAAGAGAGAGAGATATAGTAATTTAATGACTAATCTAAATTAACTAACTAACTGGTCTCTAACTAATCCTAACATAAACATTCATTCCCACTTTTTGTACACATCCTAAATCCATGTATCCACTATTGGGTTATCTACGCTCCTGGGTGCACTAAGCACTAACGCTAGTGGGATTACTAAGTGAATACATGTTACGCTTGAAGCAGTTGTACTTATGTATTTAATCTATCTAGCCTATCTCGCTTAATTATCTTAATTAGCTTAATTACTAGAAAATATTGAATAATTCATTAAAAACACTAAATTCATAAATAAAATATTTAATCTATCCAAAATGCTACAAGGTTTATTAGAAAGCTCATCTTTATTGTTGCACACATTGTTATGCTTAGGTATAACAATGCTCAAATAAAGATCCATACACAATGACTCTTGTTGTGGGCACTTGAAAAAATATTTTAACTCTTAAATGGAAAAATTGCAAGAGCTTCGCTACTACTATGATAAGACATGCTATAAATGCAACTAATGAGCTTGTATTTATAGGCAAAAGCAAACCCTATGTTCACAGGACCTTGTCAATGCATCATTGCATGTGTCGATGGGGCCTCGTCAACAAGGCCCAATCGACGAGGCCTCAATGATGCAACCAAAATTGTGACTCATCACTAATTAATAAAATTAATAAGAATATGTCAAGGTTTATCCCTCTATTTCCAATAATTATGAAGATAAAAGAAATGTGCATTTATTTCATAAAGAAATATAACATGTCATGTAAAAATCCTCATCATGTTCTTTAGGAATTCCCACAATTTAAAGATTCTCAATTTTCTTACTATTTTCTTCATCTTCACATACTTTGTCAATAATTGCTTCTAAGCCTGGATGAGTAGTTATTATTTTTGATTCAAGAGAATTCAAAATTGATTATAAAGTATCCATATTATTTGAACTTGTGTACTTCAACATTTGACAATGAATCTTTCAACTCTATAGTGGTTGAAGTCATTTGTATTGTTTTTATCATAGTTTCATTCATGGATTGCAACTGCACACTTCTAAATGCTATGGAGTTGTTGAGAAATCATAAATCTTGTCATTAAAACCTTACTTTTGTACTTTCCCAAACTACTTACAATGGAATACATTGTTTTCTACTCAACCTTGGCATACAAAATGTTGTATCCCAAATCACCAAAAATGTTGAAAGCCCAAATTAGATGTACAATCCACCAAATTGTCCAAATCATCAAATCGCCTAAAGACTAAATCACTAAATTGCTAAATCATCTTTAATTCCAAATTTCCAAAAATTTTTGAATTACCAAATTATTGGAATGCTAAAAGCTCAAATCAAAGATGCAATCCATCAAATTTCCCAATTTTCCAAAAACCCAAATTACCAAATTACTGAAATGTTGAATTAGATTAATGATCCACCTAATTGTCTAAATTATCAAATCACTTAGATGCTAAATCACAAATCATCGAAAAACATAGCTATGAGTAGGGTAATCTAGTTTTTCTCATCAATATTTGTTGTTAGATTTTTAAAAAAATTTCATTGTGACCAATAAGGCATGTTTTTAAGGTTGTTGCTTTGTTATCAATATCTTTTTTTTTTCTTTTTTCAATTTTGATTATGACCAATAAAATAATTTTGAAATGCTATGATATTGAATTTTAGCTATATTCATTTATGTTTTAGATAGTTTTGTTCTACAATGTTATTTTGTAGATGGATAATTCCTATGCTTTTATTCTTTCTAAATTTATATGTTATTTTTGATGAAAAATGTGATCTACTTCTTATAGTTTGTGAATTTAGATTCCTTTTTCTATGATTGGGTTTAAAGAAAATGCAAGGAAAATTTTAAATTTTTAAGTTCCTTTTAATTTTAAAATTTCATTACAAGGGAAGCATTAAAGTTTACTATGCATCATTGAAGGGTTACTAAAATTTATTCTTTAAAGAAAAAAGAGGGGAGACCTTGAATTTTTATCTCTAGTTATAAATATGAAAACTTGAAAATACATCCATAAAACCATTGGGCTTTCTATTTAGATTCTCTCTTTTTTGATCTAATATATTATGCTATTATTATTATTATTTGGGTTTAACACCCCTCCCACTATAGATCTTCCATGAAACTTAAAGTGACTATATGACTGTTTTATCATTGTCATCTAGCCTTGTTCAAACTACATGGGGGTTGGCTATATGAGTTCTTTTACACTATTTACTTCTAAAAACATTTTTTGTTATGACCACAAACCCTCTAGATCTATTGGACAAAGGAAATATGCATAGTATGCGTAGCAAATACTTGAGAAATGAAAAGGCATTAATACCCAAATTTTGTAAGCAAACTAAGTATGTGTTGATCTATCTCTTTGTTAGCTTCCATCAACTCTAATAGAGAAACCTCTCCTAACAAGAGCATTATTCTATCTTGCCTTCTTATAACATGACCAAATCATATAATATCATCATTGTCATCATTCTAGCCTTGTCCCAACAAAATGGGGTTGGCTAACCAAACCATATAGTATGACCTTCCTTACTTTTCTCATCTATGAATGCTATTTCCAAATGATGAGAAACAAGTATGCCCAACACTCCACCATACAATCTATAAATGTCACTATAGATTATATCATAATTTGATTATAGACTAGCAATAACATTTAGTTCTGTTAGGGGATTAGAGGTTGCTATCTTCCCACTTAGACTAGTAGTGGCCCTTCTATTTGTATGGTTAACCTAGGTGTGGCATATGATAACTAATGTTGTATCAACCGTGATCTAAACCAAGTAAACATATAAGAACTTATATTTAATTAAAAAATTAATAAAACATGAAAATAAATTATAGTCTAGGCTAAGGTAATGAGAGTCTAATTTCCTAATTCATTATTATGTTCTAAACCTATGCATCCACTAGTGAGATTACCAAGCGAATTACTACTTAGATTACTAAGTCAATGCATGTTATGCTTGATATTAGATCATACTCATTCTACCAAGTAATTACAATGCAATGAAAATAGAAACATTATACTATGAGATAATATAAATTAAATATATGAAACTATAAAATTAAACTAAGTCAAATTTTTGCAATGGAAGTGAATCAGTCTTGATTTTATTGTTGTTCATGAATTGTTTCAAGATATAATTTGCTCAAATAAGACTTCAAACAACTAACTTAATTCCACGTTGAATGCACTTATTACCTATAGCTCATATTATGAAAATAAACTGTAAAATTCTAATTACCTATTGACCAAATTTCATAAAAAATGTGACTAGTTAGTCATATTTGTAGGAAAGCAATGATTGGAAGACATCACATTTGAGATGTAGCAGCATGAGTTGTGACATCACATCAATGACATCATAGCTAACTAGTTGCAATGTATCAATGATGCAAGAGTTACAATGTCTAAGAAATGTGATGTCACATACACTAAATAATAAATTTTTATTAGAAACTAGAAAACTGAAAATTTTTATTACATCTAAGAAATCACAAAGGATTTGTTGAATGGTTACAAAGTGTAAATGCATTTTTGAAGAAAGTTAAAAACATCATTGATGTAATGTGCCAAGCAGATAGGGTCAATATGAAATAAGATAATCAAAAAATTATAGTTAATATTATAATATTTGAATATGAGACAATGATAGGTAAAATAAAAAGATATGTTCTTCATCCTCAATGCTTTGTTTACATAGTTTGCAAATATGTTCTTCTATTCGTAAATTGATTAAACAACCTATCTCAAAAAGGTGATGATGAGAGCTCATTCTTGCTCTAGCAAATTGTTCATTAAATGAAGAGGAAATAGCTAAGAATGGTACTTTTGAGTATTGGATAACAAATCTTATTTAACAAAATGTAAAAAAAAATGCTTATTTCCCAACATGTTCAACCAAAGTTTACCCAAGACTTTTTATTTTACAATCTTCTAGAAGAGCCTTTTGTTTCAAGTAAGATCTTTCATTACAATATTTCATGATTGAAGTAATAATTTTTCTTGATGTAACCATCCATTTTCCTATGTAGCATTCATTATCTTCCTAGCATAATTAACATTGTTCATGTAAGATAACTTCTGAATATAAGTAATTGATGGGATGTGATATCGCATGGGCTGCGATATCACATCCCCCACGATATTGCAGTGCGCTGCCAAATCTATAAATAAGAGACGACTCTCCCTTGTTTCCAACTCTAGGCCTAGACCGTAGCGAAACTCTGGCAGTTTTACCTCTCCAGAGATAGAATAATTTCCATGTGCTTGCAGTAGGAGCTCCAAAGTGTGGATCTTTATTCGAGCAAATATTGTACCTGAACGCAAGTTTGTGTACGAAAATAAAGATGAACTTCTTGGATAAACCTTGCAGTGCATGGAATAGGCTAAATAGGACTTTACTTATTGTTATTTATTGTTTATCCTTTAAATGCTTTATTAGTTAATTAAATCTCTCTCAACCCTTCTCCCATAGTTAAGTGCATTCAGTACGACCACTTCGAGCATGTGCGTTACGCTTGGTGATCCCAGTAACGAATAACGTTTGGTAACCAAGGTTGCATTGGTTCAGGGTGTGAATGGTAAGTGGGAACGGATGCTGATGCTAGGTTAATTAAGGCTTAGTTAGTTAGTTAAAGTTAGTTAATTAGTCTCTTCACCCTTTACTTCATTAGCATAGGAGATAAAACATAAAAACTATAAAAATCATATACCTCAGACTTACTTAACCATATAACCGTGACAAATACAAGTAAGTTTGGGAAGACAATGAATGATTAACCTTAAGTGTTGCATAAGGTATGTAGGCACCTAGTCTGTGGAGTTTGACTAGATCGTGCGTGTAACGCTTGTATTCATATGGTTGAGTGTAGGGGTACCTTGCCACTCATCATTGGCGCCGTTGCCAGGGACTAAGTGTTTGTGCGCTAAGTAGAACATAGGAAATTATCCACATCATTGGGAGCTTAAACGAACCCTTAGGGTTAATTAAACAAAAAAATTATATAATGGTTAATAAGCACATCGAATTAAACTAAGATGTCTTCTTCTGATAAAAGCACTTCACCGCCTAGGGATCATACAAGAGACAATCGATGATCTAACACACATAACCAAAATTTGCTAGTTCCTCAACAATACCGAGTGGTATATACCCATCCTAATGAGTATATACTAGATTTTACCTTTATCCTCCGTCAGGATGAACAATTGCATTGGAGAGACTTGCAAGGTAACATAGTGTTACCTCTAGATCAGGCAGTCCCTAACATGCTTCTTCGTGCTCTTGCATAGATAGGCATGACGGAATTATATGATGAATACGTTGAAAAAAATTATGACATAAGGGATTGCCATCCCACAACAGTGCAATGTCTAAGGAACTCTAGGCAAGAGAGCCACCATACATTTTTGAAGGGAAAAGGGGTCCCGCACGTCCTAAGTGAAATTGGAGATGGTGAACTAATTATAATGGGTTCTCCATCAAATGATGTTCCCCCTCCTAACAATAGTGAGGAGGTGGGGTATCAGAACCTATGCTCCACTATACAAAACCCTAGTTCTGATCCCCGTGAATGCCAATTGTTCATTGAGGGAATGAAAACACATGACAAGGACGGGCATTCTGATCGTCATCACGATCGGGGCCGTGGCAATTGAAGAGAGGGTAAGAAACATAGTCATGGTGATGGTTCTCCTTCTTCTTCCCCTTCATCACATCATTCAACCTCTCCTTCCACATCCAGATGCAGTCATAAAGAGCATAACAGTGGGGATAAGGGTAAGCAAAATGAGAGACCTTAACGAGAGAGTCGAGAGTGAGGATAAGGGCATGAAAGAAGGGAACGTAGTGAACCACGTAGGCATCATAGACGTCATGAGAGAGATGATCATGATGAACCCTTGCTTGCCACCCAAAGTATGTTAGATATTATGAAGGAAGTTAGAAGACCTACAAGGCATCAAAAAGATAGCCGGATCAAAAGATTAGATATGAATAATATCCCATGCTTCGAAGGGGGATAAAACACTGATCCACAAAATCATTTATAGGCATTCCATGATGCTTGCGCCTTGCAAAATATTGAGAACAAGTGGTAGAAATTAAAGTTGTTTCCTAGGACACTCATAAAGGAAGTAGAGAGTTGGTACTGGTCCTTAGAGCCGGAAACCATTAGGATGTGGAGTACAATGCTAGAATTGTTCAACGATAAATATCAAACGTACTCTAGAATGTCTAACTTACGTAAGTAGATGCAAAGATGGAAGCAAGGTACTCACGAACCCTTCGATGCTACCATGGGTCGATATTATGCATTGTTACATCGTTGCCTGGGCCATGGTTATGCACAACAGGATCAACTCTGCCACCTCGTAGATGGGCTAAGACACGAAACTAGGAGAACCCTTGGGACTTATGCCCAAGAGAGATTATCAGAACTTAGATCCCATGAAATTCATCGATTGTTGGAGCAAGTAGCTAAAGAAGAAGGGGAGCTACAGAAAAGAGAAAGCGTGGAAGAATATAATAGTGATCCTTCCCTCCAAAAGAAGGGAGTGAGATTTTGCAATGAAGAGGATGAGTCACCACTTGAAGAGTTAGTGAATAGAAAAACCTTTCTACTTCAAAAGCTAACAACAGAAGTATCAGCTAAGGTAGATGAAATATGGAGCTCCTTAGATAGAAAAATTGAAACTGTCCTAAAAATCGTAGAGGAGTCTAAGGAGGAACAAAGTAGTGACCATGGTAAGAAAAAGCAGAGAGATTCAGGCCATGCACGTGACAAGGGTAAGGGAAAAATGACTATCAATGATGAGGTTTTGGATTCAGATACAGACAATGACGGTGGATTTGAGATCTGCCAATATGACCATCCTAAGGGATGTTATCTAATAATCTCACATCTACAAGAGTCTGGGGTGTATGCACTTAACCTGAGACTTAATAGACGGCAGGCACCTTAAAGGTTATCTTATCCCCAAGGTAACCCAAGGCAATTCCACCAACCGTTAACATATTATCCAAGTGAAACTTCACCACAACCTATCAAGAAGCATCAACAGTGACAACACCCACAGTCATGGGGGATGCCACAGCCAAGACAATAATACCCTTACCGACAACTAGATCCTTATGGCTATTATGTGCAGCAGTCGGTTTCTCCAAGTGACTCTATGGGTCACACAATTCCACAACGACACTACCAAGTTCAAGAGTATTTTAGGACTCCCTCTCCTACGAAAGACACACCACACGCGTGCCATCCTCCGAGTCCATCTGCCACTCATCTGCCAATAGTTCCACTACCACCTGCTCCAACAATGCAAGGGGAACTCCCCACTCAACCGCAGCAACATAATGCTACGAGAGTTGTAAACCTTCAACCCACTGTTGGTTCTGACAATCGCAAGAAGAGAAGACCTTTATTTAGAACCAAAAGCCCAAACAAGCTCTCACAACCATAAGCAATTGAGTCTGTGCACGCTACTCCAACATACAAGGCTTCGGAGCTTTCTTCAAACCAACAACAGGGCTTAACGTATATGGTTATGTTAACACATACCGTTATCGACTGGATTAAGGTAGGCCACCTTCCTAGGAAACTCTCTAACCCTGAAAGTCCCTTAATCTACCTCCAAGTCACTGGGAACAAACCACGTAAGGCTCTTCTTGACTCAGGTTCCAGAGTCAACTTAATCTCATGAGAAATGTACAAAGCCTGGAACCTGCCTCCACTTAAGAAGAGCAATATTCAACTTGAGCTAGCTGACCAGTCCGTCACCATTCCCTTAAGATTGGTGGAGGACATCATTACCACTGTGTGTGGTTGGTCATACCCAACTGATTTCCTGGTGATTGAAGTCAATAGAAACAAAGGGGACTTTCCAATTATAATGGGAAGGGCATGGCTAAGTATAATAGATGCATGCCTAGGAACCCGCGATCTTTCCTTGGAGATATCTAAGGTAAATATTTATGGAAAGATTGAGAAGAAGAAAGTTCCATGCATCACATACAGTGACTCAGAGGGTGATGGCATGGAGGAATGCTCAACATCTCTTGCATGCAACTGGTGTGCCCTAGAAACTCAGATACAAAGGTGCCTGTATGTAGCAACCACACAACAAGTGGACAACCCGTGGCTGATAGCTAATCAAAAGAGAAACCCACCAACATGCATGGAACGAACTGGGGGAATAACTCATGCTAACAACGAAGGTATAGATACATTGGAGTATGAATGTCGCCAACTTCCACCCCTTACCTTGAAAACATCAATCGGGAGAAGTTGGACGCTTTTAAGAAATTCAAACAGGCGCTCATTATTTCGGATCTCTCCCTTTCCATTCAGTCATGGGGGAGATGGCCACCTATGCTGATCATTCGGGGCCCTCAGTTATTTTTAGTTTTTTTTACACATTTTTGTTTTGCACATTTTTTTACAAATTTCTTTAACTTTTCTTGTTTTTGTTTTCCAACATCGTTATACCTTTTTATTTATTTTTTTATTTTGTGTGTGTGTTGTGTTATCCATCTTGTAAGTTTTTTACCCAATAAGTGTTCTTCATGATGGTATGAACTGTTTTCCTATTGATTGCTAATGTTTTGTTTTTACATTTAAGTTATGATGTTGATACTAAGGTATGGTTCTTTTGATATGACAGGCAATGAGTCCACTTCATCCATACATCCACAAATGTCTATGGTCTCTCTTGGCTTGGAATTGTACAGTCCATTTCTCAATAATAAGAACTATAACGAATCGGTGATTGGGTATTTCTCAAACTAAGGAAGGAATCAAGGATTGAAAAGGGTGTGAGTTCAAGGGAACTTGATGCATTTGTGTTGGCTGTTGTCTTGGGTGCTTGGATGTGTTCTTCTTGAGTTTTGTTACTGTTTTGACGTTACCCAATTATCAAGAAGCTGAGATAATAAAAATAACAAAGTCTTTGCATGGTGTGGTTCTCATGCATAAACACATAAAATAAAATAAAATTTAAAAAAAAAAACAACAACAAGAAGAAAGAAAAAAGTGAGAATTCAAAGCACACCCCTTAGATGAAATAATCATTTGGGCTACAAGCACTGGTTATGGAACTAAAATAAATATGTTCCCTCTAACTAAGGCCCTTCTTGCTTCCCATTTTCTCCTCCTTCGTTTTGTTGGAATGGTGGTGGCTCTTTGAGGGACACATTCTTGTTACTTCAAGAGGATGGATTGGCCGAATGCATTAATGCGAAGTCACTAGATGTGGTTTGTTGAGGCTAGAGTTGGAATGGGATCTACTAAGTCATATTAATCATCAAAATACATAAGGTGCTGTACACCACCTTGTTCTTGAGATTCCATTCCATTCTCTTCTTTCCATCATTCTTCCTCCATTTTTTACCTCATTGCCAGTTGTATCTTTAGTGTATATTTTGGTTGACACATTGTTTTCTTTCTGGTAAATTCTTGTGGTTAAGACTTTAACTCTTGTTCCACATGACATTCCCAAAGCCTACGGACTCTTTGAATGTGGGTTTGTCAGGGCATTAAGGGCATGAGCCTACTTTGGGGAGGACCCACTGGCATTCCTATTTGGTGCATTAGTTAAATTCTTTCCCTTAACATTTTTGCAATCCATTCTATTTTGTTCATTTCCATCCTGACATCCATCTCATCGATGTTATAGTTGTCTCTTTTTCTCCATCTTTCTTGTTCTTTCTTCTTTCTCCATTCTATCACTACCAGAGGTTCGCTCTTAGTCATGGGGGTCCTAGTCCAATTTTTTCAATTTTTTCCTAGCCCCTACACCTTCGGTAGTCACCACTAATATATCTCCAGACCCGTATCAGCCATACCACAACTCAGCCAATGGACCTTTCACCGAAGCAAGGTATCAACTGCATTGTGATTCATTTAGCCTTGCTAATATAAAGACTGTGTTGTGTGTGTAGATGGCAATCATGCAATAAGGGATTGGATCTAGAGGGAACACTTGGAATGGAGTGGTGCTGAAGCAGCTATGCAAGGAGCAAGATTGATGGCACGCTTATGGATAGACAATGAAAGACACAATCTTGGCGTTGGTAGCATCAGACTTCTTCTTTCTTCTCTCTTCTCTCTCAGCTACCAAATAAGGCCTGATGTCAAATGTATAAGGTGTTCACTCTTGTTGTCGTGAACGCCAGTTTTTTCATGTTCTGTAATGTTGATCCGTTCACATGTCATCCCATTCACCATTAGTTCCATTTGAGTCAATAATCCCATACTGTCCCAATATTTTGTAAGGAACTTGAGGATGAGTTTTTATTCAGTCATGGGGGATGGGATGCCATATCGCATGGGCCGCGATATCGCGTCTTCCCCTATGATATCGTGTACATGATATCGCAGTGCGTCGCCAAATCTATAAATAAGATACGGCTCTTCCTTGTTTCCAACTCTAGGCCTAGACCATAGCAAAACTCTGGTAGTTTTACCTCTCCAGAGATAGAATAATTTCCATGTGCCCGCAGTAGGAGCTCCAAAGTGAACGGATCTTTATTCGAGAAAATATTGTACCTAAACACAAGTTTGTGTACAGAAATAAAGATGAACTTCTTAGATAAACCTTGCAATGCATGGAATAGGCTAAATAGGATTTTACTTATTGTTATTTATTATTTATCATTTAAATGCTTTATTAGTTGATTAAATCTCTCTCAACCCTTCTCCCATAGTTAAGTGCATTCACTACGACCGCTTCAAGCACATGTGTTACGCTTGGTGATCCCAGTAACGAATAGCGTTTGGTAACCAAGGTTGCATTGGTTCAGGGTGTGAACGGTAAGTGGGAATGGATGCTGATGCTAGGTTAATTAAGGCTTAGTTAGTTAGTTAAAGTTAGTTAATTAGTCTCTTCACCCTTTACTTCATTAGCATAGGAGATAAAATGTAAAAACTATAAAAATCATATACCTTAGAATTACTTAACCATACAACCATGACAAATACAAGTAAGTCTGGGAAGACAACGAATGATTAACCTTAAGTGTTCCATAAGGCATGTAGGCACTTAGTCTGTGGAGTTCGACCAGATCACGCGTGTAACGCTTGTATTCGTATGATTGAGTGTAGGGTTACCTTGCCACTCATCAATAATAAATTGATAAATGGCTTTAACTTCAAGAGGAAGTAAATTTTCTTGTAGAGGAAAGATATCATAAAAATTCTACATTTTCACTTGAAATTCACATACAATAAACTATTTTTGAACATGCTCTAATTTTTCCCAGTTATGTATGGAAATAGAATGTCTCAATGTAGCATCATCATTATCATCCTAGCCTTATCCCAAAAAAATGAAGTTAGCTACATGAGTTCTTTTTTATCATTTGCCTCTATGAAGACTTATATATTTTTTTATTTGTAGTTTCTTCAAATCATATTCAATTATTTTTTCCCATGTTTTTTTAATCTTCTTTTCAATGACTTTCCTGGAACAATGATGTAACAACCTTTTTTATATGCTTATCATCTAATCTTCTTTACACATGTCCAAACCATCTAAGGCACCATTTCTGTAACTTATCTAAAATATCAGTGACTCCAAGTCTTTCTCTAATGTTTATACTATGTATTCTATTTCTTCTAGTAATATTAAACATCCATCTAAGCAACACACAAAGATATTAATATGGCTTGAACAACATTATGAAAATGTTTTCTTATGATCTCCCTTGCCAAAATTTATTTTCTACTACAATTATTTCTTATAGAAAATAGTGCTTAAATGTCCCTTGAAAGTCTCTTAGTAATAAGGATATTCCAACTATAATTATTGGCAAGTCCAACTCCCAACTATTTATAAGATTCACAAATTTCAAGTCTCTTTTCATCTATAAATATGCCAAATGGATAGAAAAGAAATGAAAAACTTGTTTAACTCTTATTGAAGTGTTAATAATTATTCCTTCTTTAGAAACATTATCTTCAATAAGACTGTTAACCCTCGTATATTATTTTAACAACAAAAAGGAGATCTTTTAGAATGTTAATGCTATCAAATATATTGTAAAGTTTACCTTGGGTAATAAAATCATATGCCTTAAAAAATCAACATAATATTTAAAGGTCTTGTGTTTAGAACTTTTTAATTTCTCCACACAATAACATAAAGCTATCAAATGGTCTATAGTAGAATGATTCATATTGAAGCTTGCTTGTAATTAAGTACAAAGATCTTCCATTTATGTCCACAAACTAATTTTATTCTTCAAAATAGTGCCCAATTGCCTAGTGAATATAGTTAATCAATAATTATTAAGATATGTTAATCTCCCTTTTTAAAAAGCAAGACTACTCAACTAGAATATCAAAAGCTATCCAAAACATGTCGAAGCACTTTATCAATGATGGGAGGCAATATCGCATGGGCCGCAATATTGCGTATGCGATATCGCGTCGGCCCCTGCGATATCACGTACGTGATATCGTAGCCCATCGCCTTGTCTATAACTAAGAGGTAGCTTTCCCTTGTTTCTCCATCTAGATTTAGACCCTTAGCTAAACTCTGGTAGTTTTACCATTCCAGAGATAGAATAATTTCCATGTGTCCGCAGTAGAAGTCTCAAAGTGAACGGATCTTTATTCGAGAAAATTGTACCTAAGCACACATTTGTGTATGGAAATAAAGACAAAATTTCTGATAAACCTTGCAATGCATGGACTAAGCTAATTAGGATTTAATTAATGTTAAATGCTCAATTGCTTTTTTAGATAATTAATCTCTCTCAACCCTCAACTCCTAGTTAAGTGCATTCAGTATGACCGCTTCAAGCACGTGTGCTATGCTTGGTAACCCAGTAACGAATAGCGTTTGGTAATCCCAGTAGCATTGCACTAGTTCAAGGTGTGTACGGTAAGTGGGAACGGATACTAACACTAGGACGATTAAATCTTAGTTTGTGAAAGTTAGTTACGTAGTCTCTTCACCCTTTCCTCTCTTAGCATAGGCGATAAAAAGATAAAAGTTATAAAAATCACATACCTCAGGCTTACTTAACCATACAACCATGACAATACAAGCAAGTCTGGGAAGACAACGATTGATTAACCTTAAGTGTTTCATAAGGCGCGTAAGCACTTAGTCCTTGGAGTTTGACCGGATCACACGTGTAACGCTCGTATTCGTATGGTTGAGTGTAGGGGTACCTTGCCACTCATCAATCAATAAGCTTATAAGATGATTTTCACACCAATGAACCACCCCATTTAAGAAGCTTTGCATATAATTCATTTATATCAACATTTTTCCTAGATAATAACCTTTGAATTGATGTAGAAACATTAGCAAGGGATAAATTAAGAACATTAGAGGTATCTTTCATAATAGGATGAGTTTATTATTGAAAAAAGTATGAATAGTAGATAAGAAAAAGTCCCAACCATTTTGTTGTCTTTTTGAAAAAAGTATTTTGAAAATCTTGTTGGATTAGATTTAAGCTCATTGATCATTCTTTCCTACTATTTTTTAATGAACTTTCTCTTTTTAAATATAAATAAGCTTTCTATAATTATTTAGCATTGAAACATCAAAATGTAAGGCTAAAGTATCTTTATAAGTTATTGAAAAATTAGCATCAAACGAAGGTTTTCTACAGATAGGAATTTTCTTAACTTGTACCTTAGTAGCTGTAAATAAAAGAACATTAGTTAAATCTAGTTCACTATCATTGTTGAATAACATATTAGCCATTGTTATTAGAAATTCTTATGAGGGTCTTATGTGAAATGATAATTTCTACATTTCTTATAGTGAATATGATGAATTAAAGCAACAATAGTGATTTTAAGATAATGATGAGAAGATTCTCAAAGTTTTTCTTCCACTTGAAAGCTTTTCACTACATTTATCTTATCATGAGTAAACAAGAAAAGATCAATGCAAGAGTTACCTTGTTGCCCAAAAAAAGTTAAAATTAGAGGAGAAAGAAAATTTGCCAATGCCATTAAATTAAAGATTTGAAAATCAAATCAACAACCCCATTCTAAGACATGAATATGCCTTTGATTTATGATATGATTAGCAAATGATCTTTTGTCAAATGAAAAGAGTGCTCAACGAAACTTTAAATAGGATTTTCAAAGATGACTTTGGATTTGATTTTGTTAAACACAAGCATTAAAATCCCTACAAAAAAAAATTTACCAACCCTGTATAATTTTATAATATCTTGATCCAAATACTAAAACAGATGCTCTTATAAATAATTATCAGAATTGTAAATAGAAGAATCCCTTTGACCAAAATAAAAAAAAGTAATATAAACAACCTTTGGAATGCCTTGAACTTTAATCTATAAATATTATTTATTATTATAAATTTTGTGCATCTTAATGAATTTATCTGTATCCTTTTTAATTAAATAAGAAATCCCACCAAAAGGTCTATCCCTTACCTTAGAATGCTTGTTTATAACATAAATGATATGAAAGCCTCCACAAAAGAAAAAAAAAGTTGAAGAATTTTCTTCTTCCTAATTTTTAGCAAAAATAAATAGATCAAAATCACTAAATGAATGACTAGTATCTAAAAAAAAAAATTTATTAGCCAATAAGCCTTCAAAATCAAGAAAATTATATGTAATAGAAGAAATTTCCTATTTTGAGGAATTTTACCTCTCCTTAATGACTACAACATATTTAGAGTTTAAGTAAGCAATTTTACCTTTAGTATAAGCTCTTTTAACTTTTTTCCATTCTTTTTACTTTTTGGCATATTCTTTTTTTGGCTAAGTCCTTATTAATCCAAATATATTACCTTTTAATATGCTTTTATTATTCCACATCTTATTTCTTCCACATCAATTAGCAAACTTAATAAGAATTTTCTAGGGCTTATCCCCCTTTGGATCAAGTCTAATTGCACTAATAATCAAGGTGATTTGTGGTTTGAACACTAGATCTCTAGGTTCATATGTCTAACTCTTAGACCTCTCTTATCTAATCATTTGGTTATATTCTCATAACTGGCTAAAAAATTTTCACTAATTCACATAAAAAATGGATAGAGTTTGTTGCAAAACTTTTAGAAGTGATACCAACTAACTAACTAATTGGCTAACAAACATTACAAAATTTTGAATATTATATTACAAAATTTTATTTAAGTGGTGTACATTATCAAAAATCATAAACATTGGATGAGACATTAAAAGTTTATAAAATTACAATAATCTTCAAAATTCTACTAACAATGGATCTTCAAGTAGTTCTTGGTGGTGGTAGTGATGGTTCTTCCCTTGGTGACTCCTCAGTTTGCTGCTGACACTTCATGTTCAACTTCTTGAGAAGGAACCTATACTTCTTTTCTTCTATGGATCCTCAATAGTGCAAGAAAGCTTGGCTAGTTTAAATGTAAGTGGAACTTCTCATAAATAAGATAAATTAGAGAACATTTTATTTTCCTAGAAAAAACAAGCAATAAATGTTGTCTACTTAGCTTTGAACATCTTTTCTTAATCATTCAACTACTAGTAGAACATCATCCATTTTGCTAGGTTCTCTACTACATCTCTTTAACTAGTGAACATGGTCTTGAGGATGTCTATCTACCCATTTGTAATTTATTGCTTAGCTTTGCTTGATCTTAAATTTGACATTCACATTCATACAATGAAAATGTAGCTACAACTTTCTTGTTCCATTTACTTCCAAGTTTACCTATGATTAACATTACTAATTTGGAGTATCAAAGGTTGATCAATTCTAAATACAAAGTTAGATCCTTAATATGTAGGCTTTTCATCTTAAATTCTATTTTTCCCATCACATTGATAACATCTACAATAGTAATCCATGTAATCATCTCAGGATATTATGAAGCAGCATTTGTTTTAGCCTTGGATGCTTTGAACTCCTTCTCATTAATCTTCTTTTGTAGCCCACTCAATCTTTGTAGTGATTCTTGATGTTCTCCTATCACTTAGCCTTATTCTTCCATAGTATAATTTTGATGATCAATTATTGTTTGATTATCCTTACTTCTTGCATGGATAAAGTTTACTTTTCTCTAGTCAACCTTAATATTTCCAAGTTATCTCTTGTCATTTGATTTTAGATATGGCAAATATGTAATTCAAGCATTTTCTTATCCTTCTAGAACTCATCCAACATTGTATTCTATATTGCATGATTGTTCTTCTTTTTCTAGAGTGTGGAGATGGATTTTTGGAGGGCATGTGATTCAATCCATGATTGGGATACATCCCATGTGACTACCTATTTCTCTAATTATACTACTTCCTACTAGGTTGTTAACCTTGTAATCTAATTAGTTCTAAATTAGCCTAACAAATCTAGAGCTACATGTCACATAGGGTCATTCAATTGGATATGTAGCTAGGTGATGTCATCTTGTAATTTTTTTGCATTCCTCTTAGCCTATTATTGTTAGACTTTAGACATCATCAACTTGCCATTGAGAGTGATTTGAGTATACTATAAGGTAATGACATTATCCAAAACGTTGAAAAGGTCTTATTCTTTTCTTACAACATTGAAATGAAATTACATAAGGCATGTGATTTGGCATTTTATTAGCATGCATTTCAGGTGGCTATCACCTTCTCCTATTTTACCATTACTTGTTGGGCCATCAACATTACAATCTTATGAGTTCTAAATTAGCCACTTTGGATATATATGTTGTACAGGATCATTTAGTTAGACACAGAGCTGGGTGATCTCATCTTGCAATTTTTATACATGAAGATCATCCTATTATTGTTGGGCTTTAGATAACATTCACTTCTCATAATGAGTAATTATTTTCAACTATAAGGTAGTAACATTATTAAGAACATTGAAAAGGTGTTCAACTATTTGCCATGTTTGACATAGTCCATCTAATGCATCTTTGTCCTATTTCATGGTCATGCACTTGGGAATTTCTCCACTTATCCCTATAGATACTTCAATATCATGCTGTGCACCAAAATTAAGATTAGGTGTTGTAGGAATATTCAAAGCTTCTTCAATGTGGTTCATAATAGATTTTGCCATCACCTCATGCTTTTGATGTTTTAGGACAATAACAGTAGCATCATCTCTCTTTTTAGTATTATTTAGAAGGATGGTGCATTGCAAGAAATAACAATATAGTCTTATAGGGGTAATGTGATGGTTACATCTCCAATTAGTGGGTTCATTATTATAAGGGATTAGCTTTGTTATGTAAAGAAAAGGTTAGAAAATTCCTAGTTCCCTCTAACTAACAGTTTGATTAACCTTTTAAAGATGACTCATGATGGACTAGTATATATCGAAATGCTCCAAAAGCGATTAAATACTAACACCAACTATGCCATTCTGTGTAATGGTTAGTCTTACACTCTTGGTTTCTCCTACAAGAATGATGTTGTTAGGCATTGTGGAACTTGTGGTTATTGCTTTAGTAATTTTTGGTGATGGTGGATTAGTGCAAGGGTGTTGCACCTTGATAAATCCCAAGAGGACCCAATCCATAACTTCCAAGTAGATTTAGCTTAGAAAGTAAGAACAACATAATAAAATAGAGAAAATAATACTTATATTAAGAAATTTATCAAATACATAGAAAATACATCAAAGATGAGGAGCCAAGCTTAACTTACAACTCCAAGGCTCTTAGAGGCCACACTTGTCCTCTCTTAATCCTTAATTACTCACAATGGAGCCCAAGCTCAAGAGAAGACACTTATAAGAGATTCTCCTAACCTCTCTCAAGTGCTCTCCCATACCTTTCTCTCAACTTCCTTACACAAGCTTTCTTCCCTTAAGAGCTCTCTCTCTTACCCTCTGTCGGGATGTCTAACCTTCAATGTTTATACTTTGGCCCTTGGCATTGTAGTCCTTGGCACTCTGGCACTTGCGATGGTGAATTACATAAATATTTATAAGAAACTAGAAGGTAAAAATCCTAGAAACCTTTCCTCAACTCAACTTAAAGCTCTCTAGTTATTTTCCAAGTCTTCTCACCTTCTCCTTGGTTATTTCCATCTTGCTTTGGCTATTTCCCGAATTGGAATGACGTTTTCGAAAGTCTTGCCATGCGTCTGGGTCATCTTTGGCTTTGTTGGGACATTTACTATGAAAGCCCTACTTTCAGGAGGGATGTCTACTATTTTTGGTAGATGTCTTCTATGGATTGGAGATGCCTTCACTTTAGGAGAGATGTCTTTAGAAAGACGTCTATTTTTTTGGGGAGACGTCTATCCTGAAGGTGCCAAAAATTAAAATGCTTGTTTTGATGCTAGGAGCCTTTGGATGTCTTCCAACAAGTTCCCATAGATACTAGAACCTCCTAAACTCATCAAAATAAGCCAAAAACACCTCCAAGCATCCCAAAACATCCAAAAATCATCCTCAACAAAATCATCATAAAAAGACACATAGTATGTAGCATAGAATAAGGGGATCAGAAGAGGTATCCTTACCCTAGCTCTCCCACCCTTAAAAATGTCATGCTTGAAGAACTTTCATAAGCTGGAAGGCACCATGCCCCCATGACTCAAGGCCATCACAATAATTAGGACTCAATGCATTATAAGCATGAGAATAAATATTATTGAAGGTTTTGGTTTCAAGCTTTCCTTGCTCATGGGGGCTTCTCCTCATGTCCCACTATGCTTCCTTCATATGATCATCTCCTTGGAATGCTCCCCTTGCATCCCCATGATGACTTGAACCTGTAACAAATAAAGAATAAGAAAAAGAAAAAGGATTAGGATTTATTAATGCAACATCCTTTTTTTGCTTCTTTTTCCTCTTCTTCACCTTCTTCTTCTTGATGTTTGGAAGACTACCACTTAGCTTCCTTTCAACACCACCATGTAGATTACCTTCATGTTGCACTTCCATTTTACAACCAAGACAATCAAATCCATCATCACACTTCACAAATTTATCATTGCTATAATCAATAGCAAGCATCTCCAAATTTTGGAAAATGATATCATTATCAATGTCTTCACTTACATCAATAATGACCTTCATACAATGATTATCCCAATAGCCATCATCATAAAATGAATCACGATTATTAGTCTTCCTCTTACTAACAATGACATCAAAAGTCATAAAATGACTCTCAATATCATCACAATCACCACAATGATCATGATGCTCATCATCACCATTAAACAAACCACTACCAAGCTAATGTGAAAAACTAGCATCCATCACACTAGCTTCAACATGAGAGACATTACTACCATCAACAAGGTCAAGCTCACATACTTACCTCTTCATGGATTCTCCCATTCACCTTTGGTTCAACTTGATCTTAAATATGTGGATGCTCAATCTCATCAAATCTTGAAGGTTCAAGATTTCAAATTAGAGTTCCTAATTCCAATGGCTTCTCTTCTTGAAAGAAATCATGAACAAGCTCTTCATCCCACTTTGGAGTTTCCAACTTAGAAGGTAAAATCTCCTCCATGGCCTTAACATCAAATTCATCAAAAACATGATTAAAGCAATTATTCTTCCACATACCTTGGCTAGAAGACACACCTTTCTCCCATGAGATAGTCTCAACTTAACTAAGAATCTCCTTTCCCTTGCCACAAGGTGTAGAAAAATTGTAAAAAGAATGAGTATCATACCTTCTAGTGCTATCCTTGATCCTCCTTGAAGAAGTCCTTTGATCTTTGCCACTCTCTTAGCTATGATCCTTCACCTCCCATTACTCACGAGGTAGGAACTCTCCTTGATCAGCAACATACACCATCATGGACTTTGAAGATCTTTTGGTCCCTTTTATGAAGCTCTTGGTTTCCTCCCTTGAAACCCTTGAGTATTAAGCACTCCTTTACTCAATAAAAGATGCTTGAGAACTCCCTTTTTCATTAATCTCTACTTCATCAAACCCTGCATCTTATTTTCCTTCTTGATGGCTAGAAGATATTTTATCAATTCTCCTTAAAATATTTCCCATGTTAATCTTGAAATTCTCCATATTCCTTTCTGAATTTTTTGCAAAATCTTGGTGCTTGTGGACTTTTACTTTGGAAAGAACTTCTTGCATTTTAGCTAAAAAAGCTTTCAATAAGTCCTTAAACTCTTGAAGCTCTTATCTAAGCTCCATATATGTATTCTTCTTTGGAGCCATACCTAAAGCAAAAAGAATGATAAAGCAAATACAAAAATATCCACAATAATGTTCCTTTAATTCAAAGAAAACACCAAGCTTCAACATAGAAGTGTGAAAACCTCCAAACCTTGACTCTAATATGATTTTGGAGCAAGGATGTTGCACCTTGATAAATCCCAATAGGATCCAATCTACAACTTCCAAGAAAATTTAGCTTAGAAAGTAAGAACAACATAATAAAGTTGAGAAAATAATACTTATTGATGAATCATGATTCATTAGGTTTCAATATTGGACTCGCGATATCGGATCCATGATATCGGGTACGTGATATTGTGATCCAAATAATGATATCGATACATGATATTGTGATTCCTATGTGAGCCTATAAATACACATGTGGGTGCATAGAAAGGAGTCAGTTAGTTTTCAGTTAGTAGATAGAAGTTAGTTCATTTTTAGTTCTTCTCAACCCTTTCCCCTAGTGCATGCCCGTATTGTGATGATTGTAATTGTATAGAACCTTTATTCAAGTATGACGTACTTGGACACACACATGACTAGAAATAAAGATTGAGATTACTTCATCATTGCAGCATTCACTTAGTTAATTATTTAATTGTTATTGCTATTTATTGCTTTCGTAGTTAATATCTCTTCACCCTAAACTCCTTAAACATGGAATGCATACGGCTTAATCATGAGCATTCAAGAATGACTACTTGGTATCCTAGTAGGATACCTAGGTGATGAGTGGCGAGGTACCCCTACACTCAACCATATGAATATGAGCATTTCATGCATGATCTGGTCGAACTCTGTAGACGGGCTAGTTGTAGTATCTAGACAGTTACTCGTAGATCGTAGTTTGTTGTCTTCTCACCTAGACTAGTATTAGCTTTTTCATGTATGGTTTAGTCCAGAGTGAGGTGTATGATGTGTTCCTATACTAATGCTACTCCTGGGGCTAATGAAAAATAATATCAACTAAACTAGGAAAGAGAGAGAGAGAGAGTCTAAGCTGGCCTAATTGTGATGAGCATTCGTTCCTTGATCATCTGTACACATCTTGGACCTCGTGCATGACTACCACCCCCATTACCAAGCGCATGGCCTAAGTACGCTACTAGGTTACCAAGTAGTCACACTTAAATGCTCGTGATCAAGTCGTACTCATTCCGCGTTTAATAGGAGTTTAGGGTAGAGAGATGTTAACTACGAAAGTAATAAATAACAATAAAAATTAAATAATTAAACTAAGTGAATGCTGTAATGATGAAGTAATCTCAATCTTTATTGTCATTCATGTGCATGTCCAAGTACGTCACACTCGAATAAGGATGCCATACAATTACAATCACGACACTGCGGGTATGCACTAGGAGAAAAGGGTTGAGAGAAAAAACTGATGTACTAAAAACTTATTGAAAACTTAAACTTAAAACTCTAAAAACTACCTACCAGATCTATCTACGTCTTATTTATATATGAGGAGATAGGCTGCAATATCATGTACGTGATATCGCGTCTAGGCTGCGATATCGCGTACGTGATATCATGGTTGCAATATCGCGACCAACAAAATGATAACTCATCATACCCCCACGACTAAATGAAAACTTGTCCTCAAGTTAAAGTGAGAATAATCTCTATTGATTACATAGTGGATAGGTATGGAATTATTGCATGGTGAGAATGGATTCATGCCACAGTGTGGAATCAGAACAAAGGTGAGACACAACACAAAGAATGTGAAAGAAAATCCTATAGCTACAAAATTGATGGAACTCATGTAGTTCTTGGTGGTGTTGGCTCCTCCATGGGTGCCTTTCCCTTGTCTTGTGCTCCAGGTCTTGGCACTTGGTGGCATTGAAGGATGGCCTGGAGTTTCTCCTCTTCAGTTTGGGGATCCTATGCCATCCATGCTAATGTTCTGATGTTTGCTGGAGCTGGCACCTCACATGGGCAGGGTAGTTGTAGAAACATTTTATTTGCCTTGACATACCAAGTTGCAAACACCTGTCGTTCCTCCTCATAAGCTTTGGCTTTGTCTCTGTATTCTTGAAAATCTACAAGCCATTGAGCCAAGTCTGTTGTAACACCTTTTTGTCCCTAGTAGCTTGCTTTAACCACCTCAAGTTTAGAATTTGCAACCTCCAACTTTTGCAATATCTTCTTGTGTTTGAAAAATTCTGTTTCATATTTGATGTAGGTGGTGGCTACCTATTTCTTGAGCTCTATTCTCAGGTTCCCTATTATTAACATGGCAAGTTTGGCATATTGTAGGTTTTCCAACTCCATGTATTCTATAAGGTCTTGGATCTGCAAGTCCCGGTTTTTAACTTCTGCCTAGTGGGCAAATGCATATGTGTCCAATATGGCCTGCCAGTCAGTGTGTTGAGCATTGATAGCATTGATGTGGGCCTTGGCCATATGGATCTCCTTCTCAATGATTTGTTTATACATCCCCACCTAGTCTTGGAAGTGCTCCTTTAGCTTTTCATGTTGTTTAGCCTCATTCTGCCACACACTTATTTCAATAGCCGTCTTCTGATGGATGGTGCATACCTCCTCCATCGAGAGAGTTTGATTTTCCTTGGCTAAACGGTTCATGTCCTGGTTGACCCGGATGAGTTCTTTTCACAACTGTTGAAAATGTTCTTTAAGAACATTCTTTTGCTTTTCCACAGAGGTTAATCGAAGGTTGTTAGCAACAAGCTGCTTGCTTTCCTCTTGTAAGGCCTTGAGTGCCTTGGTGTGTACATAAGTTTATGCTTGTGTTGCAGAGGCATCCCAAACAGCCTTATCTTTTTCTTCTACCACCTTCTTATTCTTTGTCAATAGTTTGGTTAGTTGCTTAGTTTTAAAAGTGTCAAGCTGGTTTGGGGGAACAAATTGCGAAGGATCCCGCTGTGCTTCTTGTTGGGCGACGAGCCTTTCTTGCAATTTTTGCACCTCTACTTTAGCATGCTCAGCCCTCATCTCTGTCAAGACCAGCTTCCCTTTGGTGGAAATGAGGTCTGATTGAATTGCTGTAACATCCTAAGGGATGTCAAACAGGGATGTCATTACCTATCCTATTTGTAGTAATCGATCAAGTACATCCTCATGTTCCGCAGGAATCATTAAGGTTTCGGCCAGAGTTTGAGCATCCTGTGATCCTGTAAGGTCTATCGGTGGCATAATAGGTACATTGAATGATTTCTTAATGTGGTTTGTGACCACTTATATGGCTCTTGCTACATCTTGGTGCTGCATGACCACCACTGTGGCCCCTTCACCAATTTTTAATTACACTTGAAAAGATGCAATGTTCCCTAAAATCTGTTGTGACCAAGTGCTCTCCCCTCCTCTTGTATGGATGGACACTTCACCCCTTGCATGATGTAAAGAAACCATGGGTTGTATGGCATCATCAATGATGTAGAAGAGATTTGCATCATCACAACTTCCCCAACTAACCGTCTCAGTGATGGCCTTGAGATGGCTCATCGACGATCTGTAATCTTGTGGTGGTAGTGGTGGTTGATCCTACTGGCTCGTGCTAGGCCCTACTTCTTATTATTGGCTGGGTCCTGCAAATTGAGTTGCAGTTGGCCTTGCCAATTGTTCCTTTTCTTGTTCCGGCACCAGCGTCTCACCAGTGATTTTCCTTACAACTGGTGCCTTTAGCAGTTCAGCATATGAAGAATTTTGGGCTTTTTAGAGGACATCATTGGTGTATCCTTTGATACCAACACATCGGCACAGCTTCCTGATAAGACAAGGGAAGGGCAATGCAAGCTTCCCTATCTTCTATTCTTCAAACCACCTCAGAGTCTCCGTAAAATATAGATGACGTAGGTTAGCATTAACCTTTCCCATCAACATTGCACATCCTCTTTCTGCATATGTTGAAATTCTTTTTAAGCCCTTTGTGGGGAAGAGGTGATAAGTCCCTATTTTGAAATAGACCCTCTCTTCTATTGTCAACTCTCCAAATGTCTTATCCTCCTTGCCATATGCCCTTTCCAACCAAACTTGTCACGCATCAGGGTCTGAATAGGTAGAAAATTGAGCAACCTTTGGCCTTGTATTCGGAAGGTTTAATACTTCTGAGATGGCTTGAACAGAGAAATCGACTATCACACCACAAATGTTAACTGTGGTGCCTTGTTCCTTGTTGTGCCAAAATTGGTACGTTTCCCCTAAGTACCAGACACTGCTTTCAAAGAGGATAGGCCATAATGGGGAACCTTTGAGGTGGTCCCTAATGGCCTCTGGAGCAAACTCTATGAAAGATTCAAAATTTAATTCCATAATCACCACAGTGAATATGGACCTTTCATGGATAGCCTGAACACAATCCTGGGGCAACGTGAGATGTTGTCCCTGTTCAAGTGCTGCCATAGCTCCTCCTTCTGTCTATCTTGATTATACAGTAGCAAGGTCCTCTTGGTGAATGCTAAATGATTGTTCCTCTTACTTTGCATGTTGTTCAACAGGAACTTGTCCTTTGCCTCTCCTAGGTCGTTTGCTCCCACCTTGAGCAGGACCTTTCTGTTGTCGATGTTTTGGGGCCATCTGCAATCACACGAGGCCAATCGTTAGTAAGGTTGTTTCTGAAGTTAGGTTATACCTTGCTTCTTGCCTTAATGGAATTATTTTATCTCCATGTGATGTTAATTAAAATGTCCCCAAAAGATTATAATAGTGAGTCCTTTTTGCTTAGGTGGTTTCCAAATCTATTTTTCCAGTGTAACTAAGGGGATGAAATTGTTTTTGGCACATTTATCCTTAATGTTATAACTAATTACCCTTGATAATGTCCTTTGGGCGATGAAAAATTTTAAAAAAGTTATGTGCTGTTCGGCATGTGCCCCTCCCCCACGACTAAGCTGAACACTCCGGGTTTAGGTAGGTTCAAATAGAATGAAAATCAGAGAACCAGTGAGCGAGTTATGGATATGAAAGCAAGGGTTGTGCAATCACAAGTCATAGAGAGAAATTTGAAAGACTTCCCCCATGTGAATAGTTTAAAATTATGGTAAGTAGCATGGGGAGGTCACATATATATAGTTTTGTGGAACGCGATATCGTGACCTATCAATATTTAAGGCACAACACAATATACCAAATTTTAAGATTTTTCTGAAGTTAACAATGTAAATTAAGGACATGTGGACAAGTGTTAAAGGATTCCAAGGTAATTTAACTAGTTTTGAGAGCATGAATAATTATGATGGTGTGGAATGTATCAATAAGGGCTTTGGATGGTAAGGGAGAGAAAAAGGCTATGTGATGGTTCATAGGAACATTTGAATCAGAGGGGTAGTAATAAGGGAAAGAACATCGTTGAAAATATGCTGAGGGTAATAGATGGTGTGTGGAAGATGTGTTATGAGTGAAAATTACAAAAATTACGCAAGTGGGTCCTCCCCAAAGTAGGTTCCAACCTATAATGCCCTTGCATAACCACACTTAAAAGTGTCCGTGGACACTAGAAGGGTTAAATGTAATCCACCCTGGTTCCACAAAACACACACATGTGAGTATCACCGGAATGAGGTTGAAATTCTATGCTACACAAGACACGAGTTACAATTACATGAACAACGAGGTGAGACGGGGTAGAGAAGGGATTGTAGAGATTGGGACATGAGGAAACTGACCTAGGGCACAATGAATCCTACGTGTAAAGCATGATTAATGTGTCATTAACCCATCGTTCCAAGATCAGGACCAAGTCCATTCCTCTGATTAGTAACACTGCATTATTTCATCCTATGATGAATGACTATGAGAGTACCATAACAACAAGGTGTACGATCACTTTGGCATTTTGTTCAAGGGAGGAGTGATTTTTGCTTTGTGGCACTTTCTTTGTTTATTTTTTTTCTTTTTTTTTTTTCGATTGCTGAATCCAGAGAAGTCGCCAACCTTCAGGCATGGGTGCATGTCTTTCCAGTGGGACCCCCTAGAACAACATTGGATTTTTTGAGTGCCTTTTGATTACTCTTACTTCCATTTTGCATTAGATCTACAAGGATCTTAGTACAACCACGTTGTGTGATAACTGCCACAGATGTCACCAAAGAGAATTCGCAAGTCCCCTTGATGTCACACCCTAATCATCCCCTCTTCATCCATCCTTCTTCATTCTAGGTACAATGAACACAAAATTAATTTTAAGTTTTAAGAATGTCAAGAATATCACTGTACCCTTGAACAGAACCTCTTATTTGTAGAATGGATGAGTGGGTGTAATGGGCTCACTGTTCAAATAATTGATCACTCGAGACTCAATAACATAGAACACAAATCAATCAATGAGCCACATGAGTATTTTATTCATAGATGATATTACTTATAAAAAGATAAAATAAGAAATTGAAAAATGAAAAATTAGAAAACTAAAAAATTGTAAAATTAAAGAAAATGAAAAACAGTTATTAATCCTGCTTGTTATTAGAATGGGGAATATCCCCCATAACTAAAAGGTTGAGCATGGAAAGGAATAATAAATGAAAGATGAGGATCCTTGCATGTTGGAGATATTGAAACTTGGTCATACTTACCCCATTGGGGTTCACACACTTGATTATAGTAAGCATAGTGGGGCAATTTATAAGATGTAGTCAATTGATGAGTGGTTGACCCACTATGGTACTTGGGATTGTAAGATGGCATGCAAGGATTGGGATGTCGTCCTCCATGGTTGTATTCATTGGGTCGTATGGTTGTTAGAGTGTTAATTGGTGGCCTTGATGAAGTAACACGAGGTGTTGGCTTTGAAGAGAAGGATGCTCCACAGCGTTGAACTTGTGTTGAGTTGGAGAATGCAGTGGCCTTGGAACTGTGTTGTCCCTTCCTACGGTCATATCTAAAGAAGGGACATTTTCAATGTTGATGAGGTCTCTCACTGCTATTGGCAATAGTAGCACAAGGAACGTTCGTGGGTTATTGCTATGGTGCAGACACTTCAGGAATAGTTGGTGGCAATGTTGAAGGGGAGAAAGGATGAGAATGTTGAAATTTAGGAGAAGTGTAAGGTACACAAGGTAGTGGTTGTGTTGAAGACATGGGCTGATAGTATTGAGGAGAATGATAATGCGGCGAGATAGAGTATGTTAACCTAGTTGGGGAAATAGGAAGTTGAGCTAGATAAGTATTTAGATTCAGATGATACGAAAAGTGTATCCAGTTTAGGGGTGGCTTCCCCCACGACTGGGATTGTTGCCACTGTGATTGAACATAGTATCTCTATACGAACTCTGGGTGTAACGTGCTTCCCCAATGCTCATATAAATGTAACAAGATTGGGCATTGGCCCTTGGGGCGATCGTACAGGAAAATGTTGCATTCATACGTATGATTGACAGTTGAGCCCTTATCTTCCTCATCCCTTCTTTTTGATTTTCTAATGATACTTTGTCCCGCTTCTTGGGTTGTCAAAACTCTATCTTCAATGATATCAATATATTCTTTACACTTTTTATGCGTCCATTCCAACATCTTATTGATCTTTGCCTTGACTTCCTCTAATGATTGTTGTACTGGCAAAGATGGTTCTTCCTCCTTGAGATAGGTCGATTTCTCATTTTTATGATTATGGACCTTTGTTAAGTTGAGATTTTGGTCTCGTTGATGTTTTTCAACACTCTCCCATCTAGCCATTTCTCTTTCTTCTTTTGCTACCCACATAATAAGCTCTTGGAATTGATGGGTTTGTAGTTCGTATAGTTGACCTTGGGCATACATCCCTAGGGTTTCTCTTGTTGCATCATGAAGCCCATCAATGATATGGTACATTAGCCTTTCCTCGGAGAACTCATGGCCTGGACATTTGTTTAATAGTGAATAATATATTTCTAAGGCCATGTCCAAGGGTTCATGTTTTGCTTGTTTCCACTCTTGGATTTGTTTCCTCAAGGTTGACACTCTTGCGTAGGTTTGATATCTTTCGTTAAAGAGTTCTACCATTGTTGGCCAACGTCGTATTGAATTTGGTTTTAACGATCTATACCATACTTTTTCCTGGCTAACGAGTGTTATAGGAAAGAGCTTGAGTTTTTGACAACAATTATCAATGTTGTTCCATGCAAAGGCATCATAGAAGGCTTGTAAATATTGTTGCAGATCTAAGTCATAGCCTCTTGAGAAATGGAGAAAGTTGTTTAAATCGAGCCTGGGTAGGTGGCTCTCTTTATGATGCCTACGGGAGATTCGAACAACCTCTTGTATTTGTGTTAGGTTTGTAGTGGCCAGTATGGGTTCATCGTCATTGAGTAGGTTATGCTTTCGTGTGTTGGAATGATGTTGCCTTCATTTATGTTTATAAGAAACCCCCACCTCAGATTGAATACTCCAATCTTCATTGTCATATAATTCGTTGGTTCTCGAATGAATTGCCTCACTAGATGTGGCATTATCGTAGTCTTGTAGGAGAGGCATGATTGTGCAATTGTGTGTGAATTTGTATGTGACTTTTTGTAATTATTTCTTCCTAAAAGGTATATCGTTAATTCCTACACAACAACCTTGTATGATATAACTAATCTAGATAACTAGCATCATCCCTGGAAATGGCACCAATGATGAGTGGCAAGGTACCCCTACACTCAACCATATGAATATAAGCGTTTCACGCATGATCTGGTCAAACTCCATAGACGGGCTAGTTGTAGTATCTAGACAGTTACTCATAGATTGCAGTTCGCTATCTTCCCACTTGGACTAGTATTAGCTTTGTCACATATGGTTTAGTCTAGAGTGAGGTGTATGATGTGTTGCTATACTAATGCTACTCTTGGGGCTAATGGAAAATAATATCAGCTAAACTAGGAAAGAGAGAGAGAGAGTCTAAGCTAGCCTAAGTGCGATAAGCATCTGTTCCTTAATCATCCATACACATCTTGGACCTCATGCATGACTACCACTAGGATTATCAAGTGCATGGATTAAGTATGCTACTGGGTTACCAAGTAGTCACACTTAAATGCTCATGATCAAGTTGTACTCATTCTGCGTTTAATAGGAGTTTAGGGTAAAGAGATGTTAACTACAAAAGCAATAAATAATAATTAAAATTAAACAATTAAACTAAGTGAATGCTGCAATGATGAAGTAATCTTGATCTTTATTGTCGATCATGTGCATGTTCAAGTATGTCACACTCGAATAAGGATGCCATACAATTACAATCATGACACTGCAAGCATGCACTGGGAGAAAAGGTTTGAGAGAAAAACCTAATGTACTAAAAACTTATTGAAAACTTAAACTTAAAACTCTAAAAATTGCCTACCAAATCTATCTACCTCTTATTTATTGATGAGTCGCGATATCACATACGCGATATCGCATCTGGCTGACGATATCACGTATGCGATATTGTGTCCTACCTCAATTTCTATAAATAAGAGGCGGCTTCCCTTGTTCTGGGGAGTTAGACTTAGACCCTTAGCTAGACTCTTGTAGTTTTACCATTCCAGGGTTAGAATAATTTTTGTGTGCCCGCAGTAGGAGTCCTAAAGTGAACGGATCTTTATTCGAGCAAATTGTACTTGAGCACACATTTGTGTACGGCAATAAAGACGAACTTTATGATAAACCTTGCAGCATACAGATTAAGCTAAATAGTAATTAATTATTGTTGAATGTTTAAATGCTTTCTTAGTTAATTAATCTCTCTCTCAACCCTTGACTCTCATAGTTAAGTACACTTAGTACAACTGCTTCGAGCATGTGTGTAGTGCCTGGTAACCCACTAACAATTAGCGTTTGGTAATCCCAGCAGCGTTACACTAGTTTAGGACGTGTGCAGCAAGTGGGAACAGATATTGGTGTTAGGAACAGTTAGAACTTAGTTAGTGAATAGTTAATGAAAGTTAGTCATTAGTTCTCTTTACCTTCCCCTATTAGCATAAAACATGAAACAAATAAAAGTTATAAAAATCATATACCTCAAGCTTACTTAACCATACAACCATGACAATACAAGTAAGTTTGGGAAGACAACGATTAATTAACCTTGAGTGTTCCATTAAGGTGTGCAAGCACTTAGTCCTTGGAGTTTGATTGGATCACGTGTGAAATGCTCGTATTCATATGGTTGAGTGTAGGGGTACCTCGCCACTCATCATTGGCACTGTTGTCGGCGACTTAGTTGTTTGTGTGCTACGTAGAACATAGGAAATCATCCATATCGTTGGAATGCTAGAACGAACCCTTAGGGTTAATCAAGGAAAGATAAGACAACGGTAAATCGCACACTGAACAAGACCAAATGTCTTCTTCTTCGCATAAGAGTATTTCACCGCCTAGGACTAACACAAGAGATAGTCAGCGGCATAACACATGTAACCAAGATCCGCTAGTTCCTCAACAGTTTCAGGTAGTATATACTTATCATGATGAGTATGTATCCGATTTCACCTTTATCCTCCACTAAGATGAACAATTGTGTTAGAGAGACTTGGAGGGTAACATAGTGTTGCCTCTAGATTGATCAATCCCCAACATGCTCCTTCGTGCTCTTACATGAATAGGCATGCCACTTTTATACATAGAATATGTTGCATGGGATCATGGCATAAGGAACTATCATTGCACAGAAGCGCAACGTCAATGGGACTTGCAATAGGAGAGTCGCCACATATCCTTGAAGGGTAAATGGCCCCATAATGCCATGCACATCTTAAGTGAAATTGGGAATGGTGAACCTGCTTCAATAGGTTCCCCACCAATTGATGTTCCCCCTCTTAATGATGGTCATGAGGTGGTGTATCAGAACCTCCACTCCACGGTTCACAACCCTGGTTTTAATCCCCATGAACATGAAGTGTTCAACGAGGGAACACAAACACACAATAAGGGTGGATGTTCTAATCATAATCATGATCAAGGCCATGGCCACTGAAGAGAAGGTAGAAAACACTGTCATGGAGATGGTTCTCATTCTTCTTCACCTTCATCATCATGTTCACCCTCTCCTTCTATATCTAGACGCAACCATAAGGAAACCAACCATGAGGATAAAGGAAAATAGAGTGAAAAACACGATGAGACAATTGAGAACGAGGATGAAGGCACTCTAAGGAATCACAACATAGAAGAAGGGAGAGTAGGGAACCACATAGACATCAAAGACATTATGAACGAGATGACCACGAAGAACCCCTACTCGCAACTAGAAGCATGCTAGATATCATGGAGGCCATAAGAGTTCCACAAGGCACCAAAAGGATAGTAGGATCAAGAGGTTAGACATGAACAACATCCCACTATTTGAAGGGGGATACAACGCTGATCCTTAAAATCATTTGCAAGCATTCCACGATGCATGTGCGTTGCAAAACATTGAGAATGAATGGCAAAAACTAAAGTTGTTCCCAAGGACATTGGTGAAAGAAGCATAAATCTGGTACTGGTCTTTAGAACTAGAATCCATTTGGAGGTGGAGTATAATGTTAGAAATGCTTAATGATAAGTACCAAACGTACTCCCAAGTGTCTAACCTATGAAAGAAAATCCAAGGATGGAAGCACGGAAATCATGAACCCTTGGATGCTACCATGGGCCACTATTACGCACTGTTACATCATTGCCCTAGCCATGGTTATTCACAGCGGGATCAACTATGCCATCTCGTAGATGGACTTAGGCATGAAACAAGGAGAACCCTTGGAACAAATGCCCAAGGGATATTATCAAAGCTTAGGTCTCATCAGGTTCATATATTGCTAGTGAAAGTAACCAAGGAAGAAGGGGAGCTATGTAAGAGAGAAAGTGTGGAAGAGTACAACCGAGATCCTTCCCTCCGAAAAAGGGGAGTGAGATTCTGTGAGGAGGAAGAAGAGTCACCACTTGAAGAGATGATGAATAGGAAAAATTTGCCACTCCAAAAGTTAACAACAGAAGTATGGAAAAAGGTAGACCAAATGTGGGACTCCCTAGATAGTAGGTTTGAAACTGTTCTTAAAGTTGTAGAGGAGTCTACGAAGCGAGGTAGTGACTATGACAAAAAGAAAAAGAGAGAAATGGACAATGCACATAACAAGGGTAAGGGTAAAATGGCCATCACCGAAGAGGTTGTGGATTCAGATACGAACAATGATGGTGGATGTGAGATATGCCAATACGACCATCCTAAGGCATGTTGCCTAGTGATCTCACATCTACAAGAGTCTAGGGTGTATGCACTCAACCCATGGCTTAATAAACAGCAAGCACCCTGACGGTTACCTTATCCCCAAGGTAACCTAAGGTAGTTCCACCAACTATCAACGTATTATCCAAGTGGAACTCCACCACAACTCGTTGAGCAACATCAACAGTGGCAATATCCACAGTCATGGGGGATGCCACCACCAAGGCAATAATACCCCTACCGGCGACCAGACCCATATGGCTACTACGTGCAACAGCCAATCTCTCCACGTGACTCTGTTGGTCATGTGACACTACAACGTCACTACCAAGCTTGGGAGTATTATAGAACTCCTTCTCCTAGGGGAGATAACCCATAGACATACCATCCTCCAAATCCGTCCACAACTCTCACACCGATAGCTCCATTACCACCTGCTCTAGCAATGCAAGGGGAACTCCCTACTCAACCACAATAACGCAATGCCACGAGGGTTGTAAATCTTCAACCCGCTACTGGTTTTGACAATCGTATGAAGAGAAGACCTTTTTTCAAAATCAACAGTCCAACTAAACCCTCACAACCACAAGTGGTTAAACCTCTAAACGTCTCCCCATCAAATAAGGCTTTAGAGCTCCCTTCAAACCAAGCACCGAGCTCAATGCATACGGTTATGTTAACACATGCCGTTACTGACTGGATCAAGGTGGGCCTCCTTCCCAAGAAATTCTTTGATCTTGGAAGCCCTCTAATCTATCTCTAAGTCATTGGGAATGAACCATGTAAAGCTCTTCTGAACTCAGGTTCCGGAGTCAACCTAATATCACAAGAGATGTATAAAGCCTGGAACCTGCCTCCATTAAGGAAGAGTAATATTTGCCTAAAGCTGGCCAACTATTCCATCACTGTTCCCTTGGGATTGGTGGAGGACATTGTTACCACTGTGTGTGGGTGGTCATACCTAGCTAATTTCCTAGACAAGTAAACAATGATAAAGGGGATTTCAAAATAATAATGGGAAGGGCATGGCTAAGTACCATAAATGCATGCCTAGGAATCCACGATCTTTCCCTAGAAATATCTAAGGAGAACACTTTTGGAAAGATTGAGAAGAGGAAGGTTCCATGCATCACATATAGTGATACAGGATGCGATTGCGTGCATAAATATTTAGCATGGTTTGCATGCAACTGGTGTGCACAAGAAATTAACATACAAAAGTGCCTGTATGTAGCAACCACACAACAAGAAGACACCCAATGGTTGATAGCTGATCAAGAGAGCCACTCACCAACGTGCATGAAACTAATTGAGGGAATAACTAGTGCTCACATTGAAAGCATAGATGAACTTGAGTAGGTCCGTCACCAACTTCCAAACCTTAACCTAAAAACATCAATTGGGGGAAGTTGGAAATTTCTAAAAAATTCAAACAAGCATTCTAATGAGACATTGTTTGTCAATGTGCAATAGACCAAACCTTACCATGAATCTAGAATGGTTAGTGCACATAATACCTCTAAGAAGGGAAGACCCTGTTCATTATTTCGGATCTCCTCCTTTCAACATAGTCATGGGGGAGATGGCCACCTCTGCTAATCAATTAAGGCCCTCAGTTCCTTTTTAAGTTTTTGTTTTACACATTTTTTTTATAAATTTCTTTAAATTTTCTTATTTTTGTCTTACAACATCATTTATACCTTTTCATTTCTTTGTGTGATTGTTTGTTTTGTTAAGTTCATCACCTAATAAGTGCTCTTGATGGTGGTATGAACTATATTCTATTGATTGCTAATGTTTGGTTTTTACCTTGGAGTTATAATGCTGATACTAAGGTATGGTTCTTTTGATATAACAGGCAATGAGTCCACATCATCCATGCACTCACAAATTTCTATGGTCTCCCTTGGCTTGGAATTGTATGGTCCCTTTCTTAACAATGAAACTTTAATGAACCAATGACTGGGTATTTCTCAAACTAAGGAAGAACTCAAGGACTAAAAAGGGTGTGACTTCAAGGGGATTTGATGCATTTGTGCTGGCCGTTCTCTTGGGTGCTTGGATGTTTTTTTCTTGAGTTTTCCTTACCATTCTAACACTACTCCATTATTGGGAAGCTGAGTTAATAAAAATAATAAGTCTTTGCATGGTGTGGTTCTCACACAAAAAAAAAGAAGAAGAAAGAGAAAAAAAGGTAAGAATTCAAAGCACACCCCTTAGACAAAATAATCATCTGGGCTACAAGCACTAGTTATGGAACTAAACAAACATGTTCCTTCTAACTAAGGCCCTTTCTTGCTTCCTCCTTTTTCCTTTCTTGTTTCCTCAGAATGGTGGTGACTCTTTGGTGGAAGCATTCCTATTATTTCAAGTGGATGGATTGGCCAAATGTGTTAATGTGAAGCCATTGTATGTGGATTGTTTGAGACTGGACTGGGAATGAGATCTACTAAGTCACATTAATCATGAATACATGAGGGGCTATACAACACCTTGTTCTTGGGACTCCATTCCATTCTCTTCTTTCCATAATTCTTTCTCCATTTCCCACTTCATTGTTGATTGTATTAGTAGTCTATATTTTGGTTGATGCATTATTTTCTTTTTGGTAAATTCTTGTTGTTAAGACTTTAACTCTTGCATCCAAACGACATTTCCAGAGCCTATGGACTCTTTGAATGTGGGTTTGTCAGGGCATAAAAGGCATGAGCCTGCTTTGGGGAGGACCCACTGGTATTCCTATTTGGTGCATCAATTAACTTCTTTCTCTTAAACATTTCCATAATCAACATTTGTTGTGTTCATTTCCACCTTTGACATCCATTTTATTGGCATTGTCGTTGTTTCTTTTTCTCCATCTTTCTTTTTCCCTATCTTTTTCCGTTCTATTGCTACCGAAGGATTGCTCTTAGTCATGGGGGCCTTGGTCCAATTTTTTCAATTTTCTCCTAACCCCTACACTTTGGGTAGTCACCAATGTTATATCCCCAAAATCTATATTAGCCATATCACAACTCAGCCAATGGACCTTAAATCGAGGCAAGGTATCAACTGCATTGTGATTTATTTACCCTTGCTAATATGTGATTGTGTTGTGTGTGCAGATGGTGATTATATAGCAATGGATTGTACCTAGAGGAAACACTTAGGATGGATTGGTGCTAGAATCATTATGTAAGGAACAAGATTGATGAAGTGGTTATGGATGACCAACGGAAAGTGCAATCTTGGTGTCGGCAGCAACAAACTTCTTCTTCTTCTCTCTCCTCTTTGAGTTGCCAAATAAGGCTGGATGTCAAATGTCAATAGTGTTATCTCTTATGGTCATGAACACTAATGTTTCCATGTATTGTAATGTTGATCTATTCATGTGTCACCCTGTTCACCATTAGTGTCATTCAAGTCAATAATCCTATACCTTCCCAATATTTTGTAAGGAACTCGAGGACGAGTTTTCATTCAGTCATGGGGGTATGATGAGCCACGATATCACATTTGCCCCACGATATCGCATACGCGATATTGCGTCCTGCCTCAATTTCTATAAATAAGAGGCGACTTCCCTTGTTTTAGGGAGTTAGACTTAGACCCTTAGCTAAACTCTTGCATTTTTACCATTCCATAGTTAGAATAATTTTTTTGTGCCAGTAGTAGAAGTCCTAAAGTGAATAGATCTTTATTCGAGTAATATGTACTTGAGCACACATTTATGTATGACAATAAAGATGAACTTTATGATAAACCTTGTAACATACAGATTAAGCTAAATAGTAATTAATTATTGTTGGCTCAACCCTTGACTCTCCTAGTTAAGTACACTTAGTACGACTATTTTGAGCATGTGTGTAACACTTGGTAACCCAGTAACGATTAGCGTTTGGTAATCCCAGCAGTGTTACACTGGTTCAGGATGTGTGCGGCAAGTGGGAATGAATACTAGTATTAGGAACAATTAGAACTTAGTTAGTGAATAGTGAATGAAAGTTAGTCATTTAGTTCTCTTTACCTTCCCCTATTAGCATAAGACATTAAACAGATAAAAGTTATAAAAATCATATACCTCAAGCTTACTTAATCATACAATCGTGACAATACAAGTAAATTTGGGAAGACAATGTTTGATTAACCTTGAGTGTTCCATTAAGGCGTGCAAGCACTTAGTCTTTGGAGTTTGACCAGATTGCGTGTGAAATGCTCGTATTCGTATGGTTGAGTGTAGGGGTACCTCACCACTCATCATTTATAGATGAAGAGATAGGCTGCGATATCGCGTACGCGATATCATGGCTGCGATATCGCGGCCAACAAAATGATAACTCATCCAAGAGTGTCAAACTTATGCAAGAGTGTCATCCTTGAAGAAACAAATCCAAGAGTGGAAACAAGTGCAACATGAACCCTTGGACATGGCCTTAGAAAGATATTATGCATTGTTAAATAACTGCCTAGGCCATGGGTTCTCTAAGGAAAGGCTAATGTATCACATCATGGATGGGCTCCATAATGAAACAAGGGCAGTCCTAGGGATGTACGCTCGAGGTCAACTATATGCGCTACGAACCCATCAATTCCAAGAGCTTATCAAGTAGGTAGCAAAAGAAGAAGGAGAAATGGATAAATGGGAGAATGTTGAAAAATCTCAACAAGCCCAAAAATTAACAAGGGCCCATGATTATGAAGAGGAGAAATCAACTCACCCCAAGGAGGAGGAATCATCTTTGCCAGTACTACAATCATTAGATGAAATTGAGACAAAGATCAATAAGATGATGGAATGGATGCATGAAAAATGTGGAGAATATGCCAATGCTATTAGAGGTAGAATTATGAAAACCCAAGAAACAAGACAAAACACCTTTAGAAAATTAGAAAGAAGGGTTGAAGAGAATAAGAACTTAACCACTAATCATACGTATCAGTGTAACATTTGCCTATACGATCACCCCAAAGGTTAATGTCCAATCTTGTCACATTTGCATGAGCATTGGGGAAGAATGTTACATCCAAAGTTCTTACAAAAATACTGTGTTCAAACATAGTGGCAATAATCCCAGTCGTGGGGGAGGCCATCCCCAAACTGGTTACACCCTTCATACCATCCAAACCCAAGTGCTTATCAAGTTCAACATCTTGTTGCCACAACTAAGTCAACATCCTCTATCTCGACACATTATTATTATTCTCCTTAATATTATCAACCCATATCCTCATCGACAGGACCACCACCTTTGGTACCTTACACTTCTCAATTTCAACATTCTCATCCTTCATCTCCTTCTATATCACCACCAATTGTACTTGAAGGATTTGCACCACAGCATCAACCCACGACTGTGACTTATGCTTCTACTATCAACAGTAGTGGGAACCCTCTACAACATCGAAGGCATCCCTTCTTTAGACATGACCATAGAAAGGGACACCACAGTTCAGAAACCATTGCATCTGCCAACTCAGCATAAGTCCAACATTGTGGTGCATCTTCCTCTTTGAACCCAACATCTCATGTTACCTTATCAGGGCCACCACTCAATACTCCAACAACCATGGGGCCCAATAAATATTGTCACATGGGAAGACATGTTGATCCTTGCATACCATCTTATGGTCGCAAGTACCATAGTGGGTCAATTTCTTATAAATTAACCACATCTTATAACTTGCCCCACTATGTCAACTCTAATCAAGTGTGTAAAACCCAATGGGGTAAGTATGATTGGGTCCTAATATTTCCAACATGCAAGGATCCCGACCTTCCATTTATTAATTCTAGCTATGCTCAACCATTTAGTTATGGGGGGTATCTCCCATTCTAACAATAGTAGAATTAATAAATGCTTTCCTTTTCTTTAATTTTACAATTTTTTGTTTTCTAGTTTTTCATATTTCAATTTATTGTTTTTTCTTTTTATCTTTTAACGAGTAATCTCATCTATAATTCACCTCACCTTGTTGTTCCTATAATTGTAACTTGTGTCTTGGGTAGCATGGAATTCCTACCTCATTGTAGTGGTATCTACATGTGTGTGTTTTGTTGCATCTGTGTAGATTACATTTAACCCTTCTAGTGCTTATGGACATTTTGAGGTGTGGTTACACAAGGGCATTATAGTTTGGACCCTGCTTTGGGGAGGACCCACTTGCATGACTTTTGTAATTTGCACTCGTAACACATCACCATCACATCATTTTATACCCTCCAAGTATTGCAATACTCTTTTCCTCATCATCCTTCTAGCTCAAATGTTCCTATGTACTGAAACATGTCCTTTCTCCTCATCTAATTCATGCATTTCTGATGAGCTGTAATATTGCGTACGTGATATTGCGTCTGCCCCTGCGATATCGCATACGTGATATCGCAGCTTGCCGAAACATCTATAAATAAGAGGCAACTTTCCTTTTTTTAGGCATCTAGACTTAGTCCCTTAGCCAAAATATAGTAGTTTTACCATTCCAGAGTTAGAATAATTTCCATGTGCCCGCAGTAGGAGTCTCAAACTGAACGGATCTTTATTCGAGCAAATTGTACCTGAGCACACATTTGTGTACGGTAATAAAGATAAACTTTATGATAAACCTTGCAGCATATGGACTAATCTAAATAGGATTTAATTATTGTTAAATGTTTAAATGCTTTCCTAGATAATTAATCTCTCTCAACCCCTGACTCTCCTAGTTAAGTGCATTCAGTATGACCACTTCGAGCTTGTGTGTAACGCTTGGTAAGCCAGTAACGAGTAGTGTTTGGTAATCCCAGTAGCATTGCATTGGTTCAAGGTGTGTGCGGAAAGTGGGAACAAATACTGATGCTAGGATAATTAGAACTTAGTTAGTGAATAGTTAATAAAATTTAATCATTTAGTTCTCTTCACCTTTCCCTATTAGCATAGGCATTAAAAAGATAAAAGATATGAAAATCATAAACCTCAAGATTACTTAACCATACAATCGTGAAAATACAAGTAAGATTGGGAAGACAAAGATTGATTAACCTTAAGTGTTCCATTAGGGCACGTAAGCACTTAGTCCTTGGAGTTCAAACGGATCATGCGTGAGACACTCGTATTTGTATGGTTGAGTGTAGGGGTACCTCGCTACTCATCATTGGCATCGTTGTTGGGGACTTAGTTGTTTGTGCACTACGTAGAACATAGGAGATCATTCATATCGTTGGGATGCTAGAATGAACCCTTAGGGTTGATCAAAAGAAAAATAAGATAACGGTAAATAGCACACTGAATAAGACAAAAATGTCTTCTTTTTTGCACAAAAGCACTTCACCACCTAGGACTCACACAAGAGACAGTTGGCGGCACAACACAAGTAACCAAGATCCGCCAGTTCCTCAACAGTTCCAAGTGGTATATATTCATCATGATGAATATGTACCAGACTTTACCTTTATTCTCCATGAAGATGAACAATTGCGTTGAAGAGACTTGGAGGGTAACATAGTGTTGCCCCTAGATCGAGCAGTCCCCAACATGCTTCTTTGTGCTCTTGCATGAATAGGCATGTCACAATTGTACGCAGAGTACGTTGCATGTGATTAAGACACAAGGGACTATCATCCCACAGGAGTGCAACGTCAACAGGACTTGTGACAAGAGAGTTACCACACATCTTTGAAGATCAAAGGACCCCATAACGCTCCACCTGTCTTAAGCGAAATTGAGGGTGGTGAACCTATTTCAATAGGTTCTCTACAAAACGATGTTCCCCCTCCTAACAATGGTGAGAAGGTGGTGTATTAGAACCTCACTCCATGATTCACAACCCTGGTTCTGATTCCCACGAACACCAAGTGTTCAACGAGGGAACATAAACACATGATAAGGGTAGGCATTCTGATTGTCATCATGATTGGGGCCAGGACCACCGAAGAGTAGGTAGGAAACATCATCATGGTGATGGTTCTCCTTCTTCTTCACCTTCATTGTCACATTCACCCTCTTCTTCAGTATCAAGACATAGCCATAAGGAACCTAACCATGAGGATAAGGTAAGCAAAGTGAGAAACCTCAACGAGAGAGTTGGGAATGAGGATGAGGGCATTCTAGAGAATCATGACATGGAAGAAGGGAGAGTAGGGAACCGCAGAGATATCATAGAAATTATGAACGAAATGACCATGAAGAACCCCTACTCACAACCCAAAGCATGTTAGACATCATGGAGGCTGTAGGAATTCCTACAAGGCACCAAAAAGATAGCAAGATCAAGAGATTAGACATGAATAACATCCCACGATTTGAGGGGGGATACAACGCTGATCCTCAGAACCACTTACAAGCATTTCATGATGCACGTGCCTTGTAAAACATTGAGAATGAATGGAAAAAGCTAAAGTTGTTCTCAAGGAAACTAGTAAAAGAAGCAGAAAGTTGGTACTGGTCCTTAGAACCAGAATCCATTCAAAGGTGGAGTACGATGCTAGAATTGTTTAACGATAAGTATCAAACGTACTCCCGGGTGTCCAACCTGTGAAAGAAAATCCAAGGATGGAAGCAAGGAACTCATGAACCCTTGGATGCTACCATGGGCCAATACTATGCACTGTTACATTGTTGCTCGGGCCATGGTTACTCGCAATAGGATCAACTACGCCATCTCATAGATGGACTTAGGCATGAAACCAGGAGAACCCTTGGAACATATGCCCAAGGGAGATTATTAGAGCTTAGGTCACATCAGATTCATAGATTGTTGGAGCAAGTAGCTAAGGAAGAAGGAGAGCTATGTATGAGAGAAAGTATGGAAGAGTACAATCGCGATCCTTCCCTCCAAAAAAGGGGAGTGAGATTTTGTGAGGAGGAGGAAGAGTCATCACTCGAAGAGATGGTGAATAGGAAAACCTTACCACTCCAAAAATTAACAACAAAAGTGTCAAAAAAGGTAGACCAAATGTGGGACTCCCTAGATAGTAGATTTGAAACCTTTCTTAAAATTGTAGAGGAGTCTAAGAAGCGAGGTAGTGACTATGACAAAAAGAAAAAGAGGGATTTGGACCATGCATGTAACAAAGGTAAAGGTGAAATGACCATCACCAAAGAGGTTGTGGATTTTGATACAGACAATGATGGTGAATGTGAGATATGCCAGTATGACCATCCTAAGGGATGTCACCCAGTAATCTCACATCTACAAGAGTCTGGGGAGTATGCACTTAACCCACGACTTAACAAAAGGCAAGCACCCCAATGGTTACCTTATCCCCAAGGTAACTCAAGGTAGTTCCACCAATCATTAACGTATTATCCAAGTGGAACTCCACCACAACCTATTGAGAAACATTAGTAGTGGCAATACCCATAGTCATGGGGGATGCCACCACCAAGGCAACAATACCTTTACTGGTAATTGGATCCATATGGCTACTACGTGCAACAACCAATCTCTCCATGTGACTCTGTTGGTCATGTGACACCACAAAATTACTACCAAGCTCAAGAGTATTATAGGACTCCTTCTCCTAGGGGAGACACACCACATACATACCATCCTCCAATCCATCCGCAACTCTCACACTGATAGCTTCGTTACCACCCGCTTCAGCAATGCAAGGGGAACTCCCCACTCAACCATAGCAATGCAATGCTATGAGAGCTGTAAACCTTCAACCTGCTACTAGTTCTAACAACTACACAAAGAGAAGACCTTTCTTCAGAACCAACAGTCCAAATAAGCTCTCACAACCACAAGTAGTTGAGCCTCCGAATGCTTCTCCATCAAATAAGGCTTCAGAGCTCCCTTCGAANTAGTTGAGCCTCCGAATGCTTCTCCATCAAATAAGGCTTCAGAGCTCCCTTCGAAGCAAAAGTAGAGCTCAACGCACATGGTTATGTTAACACATACCGTCACTAACTAGATTAAGGAGGGCCATCTTCCCAGGAAATTTGCTGACCCCGGAAGTCCTTTAATCTATCTCCAAGGAGCTGGGAATGAACCATGTAAAGATCTTCTGGACTCTGGTTCTAGAGTTAACTTAATATCACAAGAGATGTATAAAGCTTGGAACTTACCTCCACTAAAGAAGAGAAATATTCACTTAGAGCTGGCTGACCAGTCCATCACTGTTCCCTTTGGACTGGTGGAGGACATTGTTACCACTGTGTGTGGGTGGACATACCTAGCTAATTTCCTAGTGATACAAGTAAATAATGACAAAGGGGACTTTCCAATAATAATGGGAAGGGCATGTCTAAGTATCATAAACGCATGTGTAGGAATCCACGATCGTTCCTTGGAAATATCTAAGGAAAACACTTTTGGAAAGATCAAGAGGAAGAAAGTTCCATGCATCACATACAGTGATATAGGATGTGATTATGTATAGAAATGTTCAACATTACCTACATGCAACCGGTGTGCCCAAGAAATTAACATACAAAAGTGCCTATATGTAGCAACCACACAACGAGAAGACACCTAGTGGTTGATAGTTGATTAAGAGAGAAACTCACCAAAGTGCATGGAAATAACTGGGGGAACAACTTGCACCCACATCGAGAGCATAAATGCACTAGATCAAGAGTGTCGCCAACTTCCAACCCTTAACCTAAAAACGTCAATAGGGGGAAGCTGGAAATTCCTAAAAAATAACCTGAAGCACTCCGATCGAATCTCCCCCTTCTAACTTAGTCATGGGGGAGATGGCCACCTATGTTGATCAATTAAAGCCCTCAGTTCCTTTTTAAGTTTTTGTTTTACACATTTTTATTTTATAAATTTCTTTAACTTTTCTTGTTTTTGTTTTGCAACATCATTCATAATTTTTCATTTATTCATGTGTTTATTTATTTTGTTAAGTTTGTCACCTAACAAGTGCTCCTAAAGATGGTATGAATTGTATTTAATTGATTGCTAATGTTTGGTTTTTACCTTTGAGTTATGATGTTGATGCTAAGGTATGGTTCTTTTGATATAACAGGTAATGAGTCCACATCATCCATGCATCCATAAGTTTCTATGGTCTCTCTTGGCTTGGAACTATACAGTCCCTTTACTTAAATAATAAGACCTATCAATGAATCAGTGATTGGGCATTTCTCAAACTAAGAAAGGACTCAAGGATTGCAAAGGGTGTGACTTCAAGGGAACTTGATGCATTTGTTTTGGCTATTCTCTTGGGTGCTTGGATGTTTTCTTCTTGAGTTTTCCCTACCATTCTGATGCTGCTCCATTATCAAGAAGCTGAGCTAATAAAAATAATAAAGTCTTTGCATGGTGTGGTTCTCATGCAGAAAAAAGAAAAAAGAAAAAACAAAGTGGGAATTCAAAGCACATCCCTTAGACAAAATAATCATCTGGGCTACAAGCACTGGTTATGGAACTAAATAAACATGTTTCCTCTAACTAAGGCCCTTCCTTGCTTCGTATTTTCTCCTTTTTCATTTTATCAGAATGGTGGTGACTCTTTGGTGGAAGCATTCTTGTTACTTCAAGTGGATGGATTGGCCAAATGTATTAATGTGAAGTCACTAGTTGTGGTTGGTTTGAGGCTAGATTTGGAATGAGATCTACCAAATCACATTAACCATTAACACACAAGGGGCTGTACACCACCTTGTTCTTGAGACTCCATTCCATTCTCTTCTTCCATCCTTCTTTCCCAATTTGGACCTCATTGTCGGTTGTATCAATAGTCCATATTTTGGTTGATGCATTATTTTCTTTTTGGTAAATTCTTGTGGTTAATACTTTAACTCTTGCTTTCCAATGACATTTCTAGAGCCTATGGACTCTTTGAATGTGGGATTTTTAGGGCATTAAGGGCATGAGCCTGCTTTGGGGAGGACCCACTGGCATTCCTATTTGGGGCATCAGTTAATTTCTTTTCCTTAAAAATTTTTACAATCAGCTTTTATTTTTTTCATTTCCATCCCTGACATCCATTTTATCGGTGTTTCCATTGTTTATTTTTCTCCATCTTTCTTAGTCCTTATCTTTTTCCATTCTCTCACTACCAGAGGTTCGCTCTCAGTCATGGGGGTCCTGGTCCAATTTTTTTTGATTTTCTCTAAACCCCTACACCTTGGGTATTCACCAGTGTTATATCTTCAAAATTCACATTAGCCATATCACAACTCAGCCAATGGACCTTACATTGAGGCAAGGTATCAATTGCATTTTGATTCATTTACCCTTGCTAATATAAGACTGTGTTGTGTGTGCAGATGGCAATCATACAACAATGGATTAGATTTGGAGGGAACAGTTGGAATGGACTGGTGCTGGAGTAGTTATGCAAAGAACAAGATTGATGATGCGCTTATGGATGGATAACGAAAAGCACAATCTTGGTGTCGGCAACAACAAACTTCTTCTTTTCTCTCTCTCTTCTCTCTTCTCTCTCAATTGCCAAATAAGGCTAGATGTCAAATGTGTTTAGTGTTCACTTTTGTTGTCATGAACACTAATTTTTTCATGTATTGTAATGATGATCCATTCACATGTCACCCCATTCACCATTAGTATAATTCAAGTTAATAATCTCATACCTTCCCAATATTTTTTAAGGAAATCGAGGATGAGTTTTCATTCAGTCATGGGGCTATGATGAGCTGCAATATCATGCATCTATAAATAAGAGGCATCTTTCCATATTTTAGGCATCTAGAGTTAGTCCCTTAGCCAAACTATAGGATTTTTACCATTCTATAGTTAGAATAATTTCCATGTGCCCGTAGTAGGAGTCTCAAAGTGAATGGATCATTATTCGAGCAAATTGTAACTGACCACATATTTGTGTATGACAATAAAGATGAACTTTCTGATAAACCTTGCAGCATATGGACTAAGCTAAATAGGATTTAATTATTGTTAAATTTTTAAATGCTTTCCTAGATAATTAATCTCTCTCAACCCTTGACTCTCCTAGTTAAGTGCATTTAGTACGACCGCTTCAAGCACGTGTGTAATGCTTGGTAACCCAGTAAGGAGTAGCGTTTGGTAATCCCAGTAGCGTTGCACTGGTTCAGGGTGTGTGTGGCAAGTGGGAACAGATACTGATGCTAGGATAATTAGAACTTAGTTAGTGAATAGTTAATGAAAGTTAGTCATTTAGTTCTCTTCACCTTTCCCTATTAGCATAGGCGTTAAAAAGATAAAAGATATGAAAATCATAGACCTCAAGATTACTTAACCATACAACCATGACAATACAAGTAAGATTGGGAAGACAACGATTGATTAACCTTAAGTGTTCCATTAGGGTGCGTAAGCACTTAGTCCTTGGAGTTCGACTGGATCGCGCGTGAGACGCTTGTATTCATATGGTTGAGTGTAGGGGTACCTCGCCACTCATCAATTTCATTACCAAATTCTATACCATTATACTTTTTGTGCCTTTAGGACTATTTAATATTACCCTAGACTTTTTCCACTGACCTTAAGTCCTTCATTTTTGAGTTTAGAATTTTAGAAATTTATTAGTCTTCCTAAGTACCCTATTTTTGTTGGGCCACGATATCGGGTCCCTGATATCAGGTCGGACGCGATATCGGGGCCACGTTATTGCATACGTGATATCGTGTCCTCAAAAACTATATATATGGACCCCCCTTGCACACATCAACATCATTCTCAACTGTTCATATGGGGGGAGTTTTTTAAATTTTCTTCTATGACTTGTGACTCACGCACCTTTTGGTCTACCAGCCATAACTCACTTGCAAGTGCTCTGATTTTCATTTCGTTTAAACCTACCTGAACCTAGAGTGTTTAACTTAGTCATGGAGGCACACTCCAAATTGTGTATAAATTTTTTGAAATTTGTCATTGTTCAAAGGATACTATAAAGGGTAATTGATTATAAAAATAATAAACATGTTGCCAAAAACAATCTCATCTCCTTACCTATACTGGGAAATTAAAATTTTGAAGCCACTTAATTAAAGAGGGGCTAATATTAAAACTTTTAGGGGATATTACCACAAAAATTTCTAATTTTGAATCACACAAAATAAGAAACAAATTCATTAAGGTAGAATTAGGATATAATTTAAATTTTGTAAACAACCTTACTAATGGTTGGCCCCTTGTGATTGCAAATGGCCCCTAAATGTGGACAATAAGAAGGATCCTCTCAAGGTATGTCCAAATGACCTAGGAGAGCCAGAGGACAAGTGTCTCTTGAGCAATGTGCAGAGCAAGAGGCACAATCATTTAGCATCCATCAAGAGACTCTTGCTACTATGTAGTTAGGATAGGTGGAAGGAGGAGCGGCTGAAGCGCCTGAACAGGGACAACACCTCATGTTGTCCCCAGAGTGTGTCCATGCTATCCAAGAAAGGTCCACATCAGTAGTTGTGATCATGGAATTGAACTTCGGACCTTTCATAGAATTCACTCCTAAGGCTGTTAGGGACCAACTCAAAGGGTCCCCATTATGACCTATCCTTTTTGAAAGTGGTGCCTAGTACTTAGGAGAAACGTACCAATTTTGGCACAATAAGGAAAAGGGCACCACAGTTGACATCAGTGGTGTATCTGTTGATTTTTCCACCAAGGCCATTTCAAAAGTGTTTAACCTTCCAAATACAGGGCCAAAAGTTACTCACTTGCCCACTTGCTCTAATGTTGATGCGCAAAAGATTTGGTTAAAGAGGGTGTTCAGAAAAGAAGATAAGACATATGGAGAGTTGACCCTGGAAGAAAGGATATACTTCAAGATTGATACTTATCACATCTTCCTGATAAGAGGATTAAATATAATTTCAACATATGCAGCAAGAGGAAGTGCGATATTGATGGGAAAGTTTAATGCCAACCTTCCTCATCTGTATTTGATGGAGATCTTGAGGCACTTTAAAGAACACAAAACAGGGAAGTTTATGTTGCCCTTCCCTTGTCTCATTAGGAAGCTGTGCAAACATGTTGGTATTTTGGGGTACATCAATGACATTCCCAAAAGAGCCCAATATGCTTCATTCGTGGAACTACTGAAGCCACTAGCCCTAAGGAAAAATGTTGGTTAGACACTGGAGCTAGGGCAAGAACAGACAGTGGGGCCCACTACAACTCAAACTATAGGACCTAGCCAACTCCCAAGCACAAGGCCCAGTCAACAATAGGCAGGGCCTAGCATGAGCTAGCGAGACCAACAACCATCACCATCATAGGATTATCAACTGTACATGAGCCATCTAAGGGCCATTGCTGAGAAGGTTAGTTGGGGAAGTCGTGATGATGCTAATCTCTTCCATGTCATCGACGACATCGTATGTTCCATAGTTTCTATTGATTGTGCACGGGGTGAGGTGTCCATCCAAACAAGAGGAGGGGAGATCCATTGGTCACAATAGATTTTAGGAAATGCTACGTCTTTCTAGGTACAATTGGAAATAGGTGAAGGGGCCACTATGATGGTCATGCAGCACCAAGATGCAGTAGGAGCAATAGAAGTGATTATGAACCACATCAAAGAATCTTTCAATGTCCTTGTTGTGCCACCGGTAGATTTCAAAGGAGCACGGGATGCTCAAACTTTCGCTAGTCCCTCAATGACTATTGCGGAGCATGAGGATGCCCTTGATCAATTGTTGCAGATAGGATAAGTAATGATGTCCTTGTTCGACATCCCATAAGATGTCATAACAACACAATCAGATCTCATCTCCACTAAAGGGAAGTTGGTCATGGCAGAGATCAGGATTGAGCACGTAGAAGTAGAGTTGGCAAGACTCCAAGAAAGGCTCATTGCCTTGCAAGTTGCATAGTGGAACCCATATCAATTCATTCCCATAGACTAGCTAGACACTTTTAGGATGGAGTAGCTTAATAAGCTATTGTCAGAAAATATAAGAGTGGTGGAGGAGAAGGAGAAGGCCGACTGGGATTCCTCTAAGGCACAAGCGTAAACCTACACGCATGCCAAGGAACTTAGAGCCTTACAAGAAGAGAATAAATAGCTCATTGCTGACAATCTTCGGTTGACCACTGTGGAGAAACAGAAGAATGTTCTTAAAGAAAAATTTTAGCACTTATGAGAATGGTTGGTCAGGGTCAACCAAGACATGAACCATTTGTCTAAAGAGAATCAAACCCTCTCAATGGAGGAGGTACTTGCAATCTATCAGAAGATGGCCATTGAAATAAGCATGTGGCACAACGAGGCCAAGCAGCATGAAAAGTTAAAGGAGCATTTTAGAGACTAGGTGGGGATGTACAAGAAAGTCATTGAGAAGGAGATCCATATGGCCAAGGCCCACATCAACACTTTCAGTGCTCAACACACTGATTGGCAGGCCATATTGGACACATATGCATTTTCCCACTAGGCAAAGCTTAAAAGTTAGGACTTGATGATTCAAGATCTCATATAGTACATGGAATTGGCAAACTTGTGGTATTCCAATCTAGCCATGTTGATAGCNGCCTTGTTTTATGCTCTAGATTTTGGGATTTGGTGGCTCTAAAGGAGCGCCTGGAGCTTTTCCTCTTTAGTGTAGGGATCCCATGCCATCCATGATGATGCTCCAATGTTTGATGGAGTTGACACCTCCCATGGACATGGTAGTTGCAAAAAAATCTAATTTTCTTTAACATACTAGGCCACAAACAACCATCGTTCCTCCTCGTAGGCTCTGGCTTTGTTCCTGTACTCCAGGAAATCTATAAGCTATCAAGCCAAGTCTGCTATGACATCTTTCTACCCTTGGTAGCTGGCCTTAACCACCTCTAGTTTAGAATTTTTATCTTCTAGCTTCTGCAATGTTTTCTTGTGCTCCACAAACTCTACTTCATATTTGGCGTNTTGTAATTAATGGAGCTTGTTCTCATTTTGTTTGACTTAAGGAAGAGTTTTTATTCAGTCATGGGTGTATGATGAATCATGATTCATTAGGTTCCGATATCAAACCCATGATATCAGATCCACAATATTAGGTACATGATATCATGAACTAAATAATGATATCAAATACACAATATCATGACTCCTATGTGAGCCTAAAAATACACATGTGGGTGCATGGAAAGGAGTCAGTTAGTTTTCAGTCAGTAGATAGAAGTTAGTTCATTTTTAGTTCTTCTTAACCCTTTCCCCCAGTGCATGCCTGTAGTGTGATGATTTTAATTGTATGGAAACTTTATGCGAGTGTGACGTACTTGGACATGCACATGACTGAAAATAAAGATCGAGATTCCTTCATCATTGCAACATTCACTTAGTTTAATTATTTAATTGTTATTGTTATTTATTGCTTTCATAGTTAATATCCCTTCATCCTAAACTTCTTAAACATGGAATGAGTATGACTTAATCATGAGCATTCAAGTGTGACTACTTGATATCCCAGTAGCATACCTAGGCCATGCACTTGGTAATCCCAATGGTAGTTGTGCACGAGGTCCAAGATGTATATGGATGATTAAGGAATGGATGCTCATTGCACTTAAGCTAGCTTAGACTCTCTCCCCCACTTCCTATTAGCTTAACTCTCTTTCCCTTTTCCTCCTAGCTTAATTAAAGTTATTTTCCATTGCCTTTAGAAGTAGCACTAGGTTAGAAACCACATCATGCACCTCACTTTGGACTAAATTATACGTGACAAAGCAAATACTAGTCTGAGTGGGAAGACAACGAACTATGATCAGCGAGTAACTATCTAGATACCACAACTAACCTGTCTGTGTAGTTCGATCAGATCATGTGTGAAATGCTCGTATTCATATGGTTGAGTGTAGGGGTACCTCACCACTCATCACTTATATTAATAAATTTCTCAAATACATAGAAAATACATTAATGAGGAGCCATGCTCAACTCACATCTCCCAAGGATCTTAGAGGCCACACTTGTCCTCTCTTAATTCTCAATTGCTCACAATGAAGCCCAAGCTCAAGATAAGACACTTATAAGAGATTCTCCTAACCTCTCTCAAGTGCTTTCCCTTGCCTTTCACTCAACTTCCTTGTGCAAGCTTTGTTCTTGCATAAGCTTTCTTCTTTCAAGGGCTCTCTCTCTTGCCCTCTATTGGGATGTTTGGCCTTTAGCGTTTGCACTTTGGCCATTGGCACTATAGCACTTGGCACTGCGGCCCTTGGCATTGCAGTCCTTAGCACTTTAGCACTTGCAATGGTTAATTACATTAATATTTATAAGCAACAAGAAGGTAAAAATCCTAGAAACCTTTTCTCAACTCAACTTGAGGTTCCCTAGTTGTTTTCCAAGTCTTCTCACCTTCTCCTTGGCTTTTTCCATTTTGCTTTGGCTATTTCTTAAATTAGAATGGCATTTTTGGAAGTTTCCCCATGCATCTAGGTCATTGTTGGCTTTGCTGGGATGTCTATTGTGAAAGCCCTACTTTTGGAAGAGATGTATACTATTTTTGATAGACATCTTCTATGGACTGGAGATGTCTTCAATTTAGGAGAGATGTCCCTAGAAAGATGTATATCTTTTTGGGGAGACGTCTATCTTGAAGGTGCCAAAAATAAAAATGTTTGTTTTGATGTCGAGAGCCTCCAAATGCCGTCCAACAAGTTCCCATAGATCCTAGAACCTTCTAAACTCATCAAATAAGCCAAAAACACCTCCCAACATGCCAAAAAATCCAAACATCATCCTCAACAAAATCATCACAAAAAGACACATAGTATGTAAGGTAGAACAAGGGGATTAGAAGAGGTGTCCCCACACCATGGGTTTTGCACCCTTCTAATTAACATGGACTTTATGATTTCTAATGATGAAGTTACTAGTGTATACCTTAGGGTATCATTGAGGCATTATCATTTTTACACTATTTCTTATCATTTTTACATATTGTAGATGAGAAATAAAAAATAAAGGATTAGACTACTTGATTTGGATTTCACAAACTTATGTTCAATCTTAAGGAAGAGGAGATGAGATGGATTATTAGGAAAGTTTCTGCTCAATGTTGCATAGGCACATGCAGAGAAGGGGATGGTCTTATTCAAATGCACTTGGATTAATTTGATATGTTGTAATTTTCAAGTACATTTTCTTGGTGGTGATCAATGATCAAAACCATACATACATTAGACCCATTTAGCATTGGTATTGTAATCAAACCTAGTGGACACCTTTGTAGTTTTGAGGTCCACTATAAGAATATTTAGCATCTCAGCAATTATCTTAATAAAATAGGAAATGATGATCTTCCTAATCTTAACGATGACATCTAATCACCTATCATAGTAGAAGAGGTAGGTCTCACCCAAGTATCATTTTTACTACTTGTTATCATAGGCCAAAGTGAAGAGGTTTATAGCTATGTCTTGGCTTTGGTGGAGCAAATTCTAGAAAACTAGAGAAGTTATGTTCAAGATGAGCATTGATGAGACACGATATCGCATGCACTGCGATATCGCGTCATCCCCTGCGATATCGCGTACGCGATATCACTGTCCGCTGCAAAATCTATAAATAAGAGGCGACACTCCCCTCATTTCTCATCCTAGTCTAGAAGTAGAAAAACTCTGGCAGTTTGATCACTCCAGAGATAGATTATTTTCCATGTGCCCGTAGTAGGAGTCCTAGAGTGAACGGATCTTTATTCGAGCAACATTGTACCTGAACACAAGTTGTGTACGACAATAAAGACGAACTTGATTGGATAAACCTTACAGTGCATGGAATTGGATTTTATTTAAATGTTATTTATTGCTTTCCTAGAATGCGGTATGAGTACGACTTGATTACGAGCATCTAAGGATGTGTACGGTTAGTCAAGGAATCGGTTGCTCATCGCATGTGGTATGAGTACGACTTGATTATGAGCATCTCGTGTGACTACTTGGTAACCCAGTGGCGTATCCAGGATCTACGCTTGGTAATCCCATTGGTAGTCGTGCATGATAGATGTGTATGGTTAGTCAAGGAATCGGCTACTCATCGCATGTAGGCTAGATAGATTCTCTCAACCCTTTCCTCCTAGTTAGGTGCCTCAGTACGACCACTTCGAGCATGTGCGTTGCGTGTGATGATCCCAGTAACAATTAGCATTTGGTAGTCGCGGTTGCATAGTTTAGGGTGTGTACGGTAAGTGGAATGGATGCTGATGCTAGTTAATTTAGACTTAGTCCTTAGTTAGAGTTAGTTAGCTTTCTCAACCCTTCACCTTGATAGTATAGGAGAAAAATATTTAAAAACTATAAAAATCATATACCTCGGACTTACTTAACCATACACCATGACAAACACAAGTAAGTCTGGGAAGACAATGAATGATTAACCCCAAGTGTTCCATGGGGCATGTAGGCATTTAGTCTATGGAGTTCAACTGGATTACGCGTGCTACGCTCATTTCATATGGTTGAGTGTAGGGGTACCTCACCACTCATCATTGGCACCATTGTTGGGGACTAAGTGTTTGTGCGCTGAATAGAACATAAGGGATATCACTCACATCGTTGTGAGCCTTAACGAACCTTCGGGTTAATCAAGATAAAAATTGATATAACTGTGAATTAGCACACCGATAAAAATGCCTTCTTCTCATAAGAGCAACTCACCACCTAAGGACCATACACAAGACAGTCGGCAAGATAAAAAACATAATCCAAATCAACCAAGTCCTAAATAATATAAGATTACATATACTCATCCCGATGAGTATATTCCTAATTTTACTTTTATTCTCCATCAGGTTGAGTAGCTATAGTGGAGAGATTTGCAAGGTAACATTGTGTTACCCCCAGATCGATCAATCTCTCACATGCTTTTCCGTGCCTTGACACAGATAGGCATGACCGAGCTATATGCTAAATATGTTGCGGAAGATTTTGACATGAGGGATTATTATCCCACAGATGCCCAACATATGAGAGAGTTAAGGCAGGAGAGTCAACATGCACTGTTGAAGGGCAAGGTCCCGCACGTCCTTAGCGAAATAGGAGATGAGGAACCCCTTATCACGGGTTCTTTAGCAAAAGATGTTCCCCCTCTTAATGATGAGGATGAGGTTGGGTATCAGAACCTACGATCAACGATACATATCCCTAGTTCTGATGCCCGTGAACACCAACTGTTCATAGAGGGAACAACCACTTATGCTAAGGACTGACACTTAGATCGTCACCACGATCGGGGCTGTAGCAGCCGAAGAGAAGGTAAGAAACATCATCATGGAAATGGTTCCCCTTCTTCTTCCCCTTCTTCACATCACTCACCCTCTCCTTCCACATCTGGGCGTAACCACCATGAACATAAAGGTGAGGATAAAAGTAAGAAGGACGAAAGACCTCGATGGGAAAGTCGAGAGAGAGGAGAAGGGCAAGGACGTAGGGAGAGTAGGGAACAACGCAGAAATCAAAGGCGTCATGAGAGAGATGATCATGATGAGCCCCTACTCGCAACCTGAAGTATGCTTGACATAACGAAGGCAGTTAGGATTCCCACAAGGCATTTAAAGGATAGTCGGATCAAACGATTAGACATGAACAACATCCCACGATTTGAAGGGGGATATAATGCTGATCCAAAAAATCATTTATGGGCATTCCACGATGCCTGTGCCTTGCAAAATATAGAAAATGAGTGGAAAAAACTTAAGTTGTTCCCAAGGACACCCACCAAGGAAGCAGAGAGCTGGTATCGGTCCTTAGAACCAAAAACCATCAGGAGGTGGAGTACGATGCTAGAACTATTCAACGAGAAGTATCAAATGTACTCCAGAGTGTCCAATTTGCGTAAGTAGATCCAAGGCTGGAAGTAAGGTACACACGAACCCTTGGATGCTACCATGGCCTACTATTACACATTGTTATATCGTTGCCCGGGCCATGGGTACGCTTAGCGGGATCAACTTCGCCACATCGTGGATGGGTTGAGGCATGAAACTAGAAGAACCCTTGGAACTTACGCCCAAGGGAGACTCTCATAACTTAGAGCCCATGAAGTACGTAGCTTGTTGGAATAAGTAGCAAAAGAAGAAGGTGAGCTATGGAAAAGGGAAAGTGCGGAAGAGTATAATCGCGATCCCTCCCTTCAAAAGAAGGGAGTGAAATTTTGTGATGAAGAGGATGAGTCACCAATCGAAGAGTTTTTGTTGGCAAATTTTGGCCATTCATGAAACAGGAAAAAGGTCATACTATAGGTGTTGTTAAGGCAATTCCATACATAATTTTCTGCCAACAGGGATCAGAGGCTGGGACAACAGGGATTGCTGAAAGGGCTAGACATCCAGAGGAATTGAAAAGGGACAATGATGGTTGGATAATTGATATTAAATATTATCTATCTCAACAGATTCACCTTGTTGTAACTCGCTTATGTGCTCCCATAGAAGGCACAAGTGCAGGGTGTCTTGCAGATTATCTTGGATTAGATTCATCTAAGTTTGAAACAAAAATAACCATAGACGTCATGACAAGAGATACAACAAATTCATTTTTTCCAAACTCCTGGATGATGAGCAATGGTATCAAGATTGTGAGCCTCTTATAATTAAATGTGCCTGTTGTTCTGCGGGACTGAAATGTCCAATTGTTTTAAATATGGTCAGTGGTTTACAAAGGCATGTAATGGACTCTAGCAGAAATGCAACGCGCGTGAGGTGGTGGAAAATAAAGAAGAAAGAAGCGGGAGGCACATGAGGCCGACGGAGTTATCGAATAGCCAAGTTGAATCTTCCAAAACATGTTCTTTACTATCGAAGGAAATTACGAATTGCGCACAACCAACAACGAGAAAGCCACCAGGAAATGCTGAAAATGTTTGATCATGGTTGCACAGCAGGATCACAAAAATGAGCATTTTGTAGCAAAAATGAGAAATTAGTCAAGGACTGGTGCTGGCATGGCTTGGACGCGGGCCTTGCTAACAGAATCCCCAGCTTTGAAGCTAGGCGTGATCGGGCCTCACGGTGGGCGCTGGCAGAGAGGGTGGCAGCGGCACCAGCATGACGTTGTCCATGTATGCCGACTAAAACGCGTAGCCGTGGTAGTCATGAAAATGGGTACAGGGGACTCTGCGGATGTCTAACATTGAAAACCTGACAACTGCACCGGTCTTCAGGGTTTTTGGTTTTCAACACCGTTGGGGGAGGACTTGGATCTGAGCTTGGATCCCTTCTTCTTGAATGTCTATCCATGGACTATAGAAAAAACAAAAAAATCTAAGGTAGGATTCACCGTGTTTTTAATAGGTTTCAAGCATGATCAGCATGAGCTGTTATAAGCACAAAGAATTCTCAAGGATAGCACAAACTACATAACATCAAGCAATGCTTCACATGACATGATACTCGCTTGGTGTTGAAGATGGAATTAGCCCTGATATAATTGGTGTAAACAATTTTTAGTTTGCAATTGCCTAAGAAAATATTCAATGGACATGCTTTAGAATTGCGACAAACGTTTGCAAGAGATGGAAAAATTACTGGTGCACTTCCTAAATCTTCACTTAACGCTTTGGCCTACAACAGATTTCTGCAATTAAAATCCAATGAAAAACAATTAAATAAGCATCATTTTATTCCAGGGATTCTACTGGGAAAATATTTAGTTTTCGAATTGAGGATGTCTTCAACTAATTCAGGAACCTTGCAATTGGACTGTATCCGTTTACTAATTTATCATGGGGAAGAAAGGTGCCGGAGGAGACATTTAGCGTGCTAAGACTGTCAGGATTACAGATGATCATGGGAAAAAGAACCAACTAAAGCAAGTTAAAAATGTTGAAATGAGTCTTCTTAGAGTATATGGAACAATATCCTTTTGGCTTGGGAAAAAGGCAGATGAATATCGTTCCCATAAGTGGACTGTATACATTCGGGGTGCCACAAATTAAAATGTGAGTGTGCAACTCCACTTATGCATTCGGTTGTATACGTGTACATATATATTTATATATTAACCCATCCATGTATGCATCAACTCCATGGTTATTATCTCTACTACTATGATGTAAATAACAATAAAATATTTTATGATTTAAAAAGGGAATTTGTGCAACAATTGTTCAAAGTCCCATGTGAATTGAACACTTGTCAATTGAAATGGTGGTTATAACCACCACCAAGGCCACTTGTCAACTATAGCCTTTTTGTCTCCACAATGGCCACTTGTCAAATAAATGGGCCACTTGTCAACTAAATGGGACACTTGTCAACTACAACTTTTTTATCTCCATGGTGACCACTTGGCAACTGAATGAAGACACTTGGCAACTAAATGAAAATACTTGGCAACTAAATGAAGACACTTTGCAACTAAATAAGACACTTGTCAACTGCAGCTTTTTTGTCTCTATGGTGGTTATAGCCACCCAAGATATTTTGTAACTTACCTAACTACCTTAGACCCTATAAAAGTGCTTCAAGGGTAGGAAGGGAAAAAATCACAAGGGGGGAGGGGGGTGTTAGTTATCACACTTTTGGAGAAGACATTGATATCACACTTTAGAAGGCTACTAGCTAGCACTTTGGCTCTCACTTGGAGACACACTTTGGGTCTTGGGAGAAGAGCATTTGTAAAGAAGAAAGTGTGAACGATTGCTTGTAAGATGACTTGCTAGAGTAAAGATTTCAGCCTCTTTGTCATAGTCCTGTGAGTTATGTTTTATTTTTATTTT
>MNCI01035616.1:206453-230297 GCA_015680685.1 Gnetum montanum
CGTACACAACTTGGGTTCAGGTTACAAGCTGCTCGAATAAAGAGCCGTTCACTCTAGGACTCCTACTGCGGGCACATGGGAAAAATTCTAACTCTGGAGTGATCAATCTGCCAGAGCTTCGCTACTTCTAGCTAGGATTGGGAAATGAAGGGACTGCCGCCTCTTATTTATAGATATGGCGGTGGACCGTGATATCGTGTACGCGATATCGCAGGAACAGACGCGATATCGCGGCCACCGCGATATCGCGTACGCGATATTGCGGCGCATGCAGGTTGCGTCTCATCAAAGTGTATTATCAAATTGACGTCTCCTGAATTTTCAAAGCATACAATATTAAAATTAATGCTTCCATCACCATTATTGTAATCTAGAATATTTTATAGTTGAAAATTCATGATGTAATAACCCATAATGGAATAACTCTAATTTTTGAGTTTCTTGTATTAAAAGATCCATAGCTAGTCAAGAATTTTACTAGAACATTTAATAATAGTTGGTTATTCACTAAGTTTTATCTAATTTGATTATTTGAAAATTTATAGAAAATATTTCTTAGGTTTTTCTTTGAAAAATGGTCTTTTTTCTAGAATGTAATTTGAGGAGGTGTTTTCAATTCTCTAGATGATTAGAGTCAAGCCTCTTAAGCACCAATAAGAAGACTATTCATTCAAATGTTAGGAATGTTCAATTTGTTTAAAATGAAACTATAGTGTATAGAATCTCTATAAAAGATAAAAGAAATTTCATTTCTAATTGTTACTATATTTGCTCTATGCCTCGACAAAAGAAGCAAGTTCAATTAACTAGTTGTTTATATTTAAAAAGGAGTTGTTAAATAAGATACTTGATTTCTATTATATATCTAAGCCTCATATTTGATATGGCTATCTACTTTTTAATTTATCAAATTTTTTAAGAATTTAAGATTATGATGTCATCCTGTTAGGGAGGAATAAGGACAAAGATATAATGTCCAAGTTATTTTTGATAAGTATTTTTAAAGGAAGAGCATTTGGTTATAGAGATTGTATTAGTAAAACAATTAGAGAAATTTTAAACTTAGGGGTGGTTAGTACTTGTTTATGGCTATGTTTCATTGTCCATAGTGAAGATGATATTTGACAGCTATTAATTTAAAAATAAAGATGCTTACTATGAGTCAATTATAGCCTTATTTAAAACAAGTACCGAAAAGAATCTATTTAAGAAAATACTATACAATGCGGTAGGATGAAAAGATATTGAAGATATTAATAATGATAGTTTTACATCCATTGTAAGATTCAAAATTTCTAAAGAGATCATAGCAATGGCTAATGATCATTCGATAGCAGTAAGTAATGATCTTTCTATTTAATTTAATAATTTTTAGTTACACTACCATGGGCTACTTCTTCAAAGTGAAAGCTTTGGACAATTAGTAGGATGGACATAGAGATTCCTTTATATATACTTTAGTATAAAATAATGTTTTGAATAAGAACTTACAGTAGGTATATGTGGATAAAAAAAATATGTCAAATTATTCAAAAAATATGAATTAGAGGTGAATATGGCCTAGAAATTTTCTCATGAACAAGCAAATATGTTGGAAGGTTTAAAACAAGTAAAAAATCAATACAAAATTTATCACAAATGCTAAACCAACTAATAGAGTTTACAAGTAAATGGTGAAAATAGTGGAGTAAAAAAATTTATAAGAATAGTTAGAAAGAATGAAACTCCAATCTTTTATAGGACATGGAGAAAGGTTAAAGAAAATAACAGAGATTATGATGTAGAAGTCTGGTATGGAAGTAACTGTGCATGAGGAGAAAAAATGACATGATGACATTATTGCAAATCTACACGAATAGGTGGTCATTGACAAATTTATTACTCACTATAAAAACATGTTAGAGTTGCTGGTTGCTTTTGATCTTGAATTACCTACCATTCACATTGTGAGTCTATTGTCACTTCAAATCATATTTAATAATATTCATGAGCATGTCTTCAAATACATCAAAATAAGTTACAAGGAAAATATAGATTCTACTTTTGATATTCCACCACCAAATGAAGAGCTAGCTTCTAAGTATATGATGAAGAATATAACTTTCGAATCTAAGGGGGGAATCATCATCCAACATGTTTCAAAATTTACTGAACATAGACATAGATTCATTTTGCTAATGATACTTGGTTTACAAATTCTTGCTTGTATTTCATTATATGGACATCTTTATTTTTTATCGTAAAGTTTAAGTTTTTACTTTTCTATGACAAGCTAGATTCTTTCTTAAATCGTTTATAATTTATACTTATGTTATAATATATTTTGAAAGAGATGACATCCCTAGTATATCTAGCTATTATTTCTATCATTTTAGGAGAACTATAAAGCCAAAGTGATTTATAACATATATAGTTATATGGAAGAAAATGGTAACTGTTATTATTTCATTTTATTTTTTCTTTACTATTCAAAAATATTGTCATTCCTTTAAGTCAAATAGTGCTTACTTGAAATGATTTTTATAAGGAATTTCGATAGAGCTAGTCACTCCACAATTATTAGCGGTGGATTAAATTCTTGATTTTTATATCATATAGAAAGTTTAAGTAGTTTTAACTCTATTTTTAATTACTTCTCTTGGGCCACAAAATTATTAATTATATAGTAAAGAAAAATTAGTTTTTAAATGTTAAGCTTAAGGAGTGGTGTTAAGGATTTGCATGTTTTATTAAGCTCAACATTCAAAAGAGAGATCTATAGGAAGTAACATTGTAAACCTATGTCCACATCATCATGGTAATATCATAATCATAGTGGAGTTATCTTTATGATGTAGTCATAGCAAATTCATAATACGATAGCATTGTTACAGTTAATTAATTATTTATGTTAAGTACAAGTTAATTAATGATAAAAAATGGTTTTATCCTTTTCCAAACAACATTATTGTTACACTAGACCTATATATACTTGTAGGAAATCACAAATGAATGTGTGAGGGAAGAGGTATAAATGAGATGAAGTACAAGTGTCAATTTACTCTACATCTTAGATAACTCCTTGACTTTACCAAGTTTGTCTATTTATACTTTAAACTCTATTTTAAGATGTTAATGCACACATTGTAGTGTTATTGTTGAATTTTTAGTCATGACAACATATGAGATAAACAACAGGTGCTTATCTAATATCTTAAACATGTTTCATACTGTTTTGGATATGTACAACACATTATAACATACACCATGGCCTCAACATGGTCTACAATGTTGACTAAACATGATGTATGTACATTGACTTGTATCAAAATAAATTGTTTATTATTTTCTTGTACCTTGTGCACATATTGATTTCAAAACTTAACATATTTCACTACATTGAGCTTCTACTTGACTGCGACTTTTCACACATCAATTATCATGGTATTACCTTGATATTCTTACTTAAAATTTATGTCTTCCTACCAATATGTTTTTCATCAATAACTACATAATTATTCATAAATACTCTTTAAATGTTTTTCTATTCTATTATATAATTTGTCCATATGGGTTAACTTTCTAACATTCTATCTTTTGCATGAATCCTACATGTTATTTCATTTAATATATATGGAATGCACTTGATTTAATTAATCTACATGGATTCTTTACCATCTTGTCCAACATTGGAAATCTTCAAACATAATTTCTCTACAAGGATGAACTGGTATTCCAACACTCAATTTATTTTGATATGAAAAATCCAATCAAGTAAGAAATGCAATTTGTAGATATTGGTCTAGACATTAGAAGGGGCTTAGCTACTAATCTCCTCATATTACCTACAATATTTTCTTCTTCCTTGATTATTCTTATGGGTTGTAACTCCTTCTAACTTTTTAGTTGAAGGATTTTCCTAAAGATAAGAACTCTTATAATCATAAAAAATCTTGTTTTGGTAATGGTTTAGTCAAGTCAACTTGTTATATAATTATCTTAGAAAATGCATCTCAACTTCAATATGCATACTTCTTTCATGATAAATAAGGTTTTTGGTGATTTTAATTGTTGTTATATTATTACAATACAAGGTAAATTGTTTTAGTGATTGGATTTTGATTTCTTTAAATAATTTTCTCAAACCACATTAGGTATTTCAAGGTTTCTTGCATCACATGATATTTTTTGTTCATCGATAATATGGACACTCTCTTTTGTTTTACACTACTTCAGCTTAATATGGATGATCGAAACTATATCACAAATTCAATTCATAATTTTCTTGTCATAGGGTCCCCTACCCAATCTACATTAGAATATGTTGTCATTTGTATGTATTTATCATCCATTTGTTGTAGTATAATGTTCATGGTTCCTTTTATATATTTCAAAATTTTCATTCCATCATTCATTTGTGGTTTTGTGAGGTCTTGAATTCTTATGGCTAAAACATTTATAGTATTTTGAATGTTTGGTTGGGTATTAGTCTATTTTTGGTCCTTCTATGTTGATTTTGAATCTTAATAACATTAGTATTACTACTATTGATCGACCTTTCATATTGTAATCTTCTAATAGTTATATTGCATATTTTTTGTAACACAAGTACCTTCTCAATTACATCTCTAGATACTAATACATTAATTCTAAATTAGAGATCTTGAAATTTTATCTTAATTATCATTATTATCTTAGCCTTGTCCTAAAAAAATGGGGGTGGGTACATGATTTGGTTTTTTCATTTACCTCTATGAGAGCTAGATCTTTGGTTATTTGTAGTTTCTTCAAATAATCTTCAAATGTTTTTCTTCATGACATCTTTTAATGTTAACTTGTAGTCATTTAAGGTTTGCTAATCCCTTCTCATTAACAATATATTGTTCACATGAAACACCAATACTATTTGGATTATTCCATTGGCCTTACAATAGAATGAATTTTTATTTATAATTAAATTTTGAAAGTTATAAAATTTTATACATGTTTCCATCCATTGATACCATATTCTTGGGAGCTTGCTTCAATTTTTATAAGGCTTTTTTCAGCTTGCATAGTAAACTCTCTTTGAAGGAATTCTTCTAGTTGGTCCATATATATTTATTCTTCCAATTCTTCATATAAAAAATACAAGGTTTTGATCAATTTGGTATAACTTCCAATAGTTTCTTACTACTATTGCAATCATCACTCTTAAATTCTTCATCTCGGTGATCGGTGTGAATGTTTCTTTATAGTCAATTCTTTCTTCTTGGAGGAAATCTTTTGCAACAAGTTTAGCATTATCCTAACTTTCATCTTCTTTCAGATTTGTAGTAAATACTCATTTTTTCTTATAATATTCTTATTATTTGATTTTAGCATAAAATATAACTCTTTTTTCTTTATCATCATATCTTATTTGACCTACATGATAATTTCTAATATGGTTTGTTAATGCCTCTACATTCTTTGAAGCTTCTTTACTTATGATATATATATGAAGATAAATTTTCTCATTTAGTGTCTCAATTGATTCATTGTCATCACTGGTTGATTTTTATCTCTTGGCATTCTTTCCCTAGTAGCTTAAATGATTTTATGTTATCATTTTAGCATTTTATTATGATAATATTATAACTTATTTTTTTATGAGCTTCTTAACTCCCCTAATCCTTTTTTACCTCTTAATGCCCTCTCTCTAAGCTTTGAGTTTTAGCATTATGGTCTACTTTTGTGGATTATTCTTCCTAGCATGTGTCTTCATTAATGTTTTTAGCTTCATCCATTTATGGAAAATGTCTTCTTGTCATTCCATTGATTAGAATATTCTTGTCGTAGATTTCATCTCTTGATATCATGAGGTTTTGATTCTCAACATCCCAAATTCTATAAGCTTTGGTGTGTTGAACATAACCCATAATAATTCCTTCTAATGCTTTCACATTAGTCTTTATTTAGTTGTGTACATTGTGGTACATATTTCATTCGAACACTCTCAAGTATTTCACCTTCAATTTTTTTTCACTTCATATCTCATTGGGACATTAAACGTTTAATGTGATAGTTGAACTCTTATTTAGAATGAACTATTATTTTAACAACTTCTTTCTAAAAACTTCTATCTAGATTTATCTACGATAGCATACATATTGCCATCTTAACTATACTCCTATTTTTGTATTTTGCTTCATAAATTTGTTGAGGTGAATATGATGTTATTAGTTGATAAATAATTTCTTATTTTGAATGAATTCTTAAATTTCTATGACATATATTCTATGCTATTATCATATTAAAACTTCTTGATTTTTCGTTCACAGTGTTTTTCTATCAACTTCTTGAATTTTATAAAGGCATAAAAGGCTTCACTCTTTGCTTTTAGAAGATATCCTTATATTTTTCATGAGTGGTCATTTATAAATATAATAATGAGTTGTTACCTTAGTGGTAATGATCTTGTTCTCATAATTGTAGATTCTAGGTTCAATTCTACTGTGTAATACTAAGTTATAAATTCAGCAAAAAAATTTTAAAATCAATCCAATAGGTTTCAATGTACATAAATATAAAAATTTTAATTTTAGCTTCATAAAACATAAGTTTCCATCTTTGGTCTTCACATCACCATAACTCCCAATTTATAAATGGATAAGATCCAATATAAACTTGAATGTACTTTCTAATTTCTAAGGAAATGATGTTTTCACATATTTTTCCAATGCACATGATATACAAAATTGAATATGTTTTAGGTCAATGTTTGGGAATCCTTCCACCATCTTTGGTAGTTTCTCTATATATGATGTGCTTAAATATCTAAATCTTATGCGTCATAACCTATTTTGGAATTCATTATATGTAATGCAGTAAACAAATTTGGTAGTGGATTCATGGTAAATACTTAATTATTTTCTATTGTATTAACAATCACTTTGTTCTTTCTTTGATTTATAATTTTTTATGCACTTGATCATTCTTCTCTTTTCTAAATATCATACTTTTTTCTAATCTAGCTAATTTAGCAATAGATAATAAGTTATTCCCTTTTACTTTTGGGGCATGATAAACATCTTTGTTTTTTACTGGTATCCTATTGATATCCACATTAAATTCTCCAATTTTTTTATAGTTGCACAAGAGTCTTGTTGCTATCATAGCTTCTATAATCACAAATGAATTCATAGATTTAAATATCTCCTTATTTATAGTAATGTCTTATATATCTAGAATGAATCATCCATTCCATATAAGTTGTTCTTTTCATGGAATCATTGAAGGGTGAATATAAATTACCTACGTTTGGAATTTGATAATTGATTATTCTATTAATTTGGCCTAAATTTGAATGATTTTTCTATGTTTATCTTCCTCTATTTCCTACTCTTTTTTGTATAATCTTTTGCCAAGCTTGGATGGCTATTGGATTTTTCAGGTTAAACTAATAATTTTTATGCATATATCATCTCTTATGAAAAATGAAGCAGGTATCATCATTGTATGTATTTTCTATATTTCAAAATTTTTTTTCTTATCATTCTTAAAGTTTCTTCTCTTATCTCAAGTGTTCACAATATTTTCAACTATTTTTTCTTCCTATTTCATTATGTTCTCTTGAAGTTATAATTTGACAATTAATGTAATCTAATCCAATCTTAAATTTACAGTCTTTAAGGCCTTTACCACCTTTTTATATTCTTTTAGTAAGGCATCTAATAGACTTTGTTTAATTTTTGACTCATCTAAGTATACACCACCATTTTGTAGTTTTGATCTTATATCATTTGTTTCGAGAGTATTAAGATTTGATTGATCCAATTTTATTTAAAGGTGATGAGCAGCGCGTAGACCCTATGCCCAACCATACAAATCACTAAGCATTCACATGTGATCTAGTTGAACTTATAGCCTTTTAAGTACATTGGTCTCTAGGAAGTGAAACTAATCGTTGCAATTGTTGTCTTTGCAATTACACTTGTAAAATGCAGAGGTATGGTTAAGTACAACTGAGGCATGTGATTTTTATCATCTTTATGTTTTATATTTTAAGTTGCCTAAGGGTAAAGAATAAGGGTAAAATAAAATAAGTTAATTCCTAATTGAGTCAAACTAGCTACACCTAGCTAATCCTAACATAAGCATTCGTTTCCACTTACCGTACACATCCTGAACACGTTTAATGCTACTGGGTTACCAAACTTTAAGCATTATTAGGATTACCAAGCACCAAGCATATGCTCAAAGTGGTTGTACTTATGTGCTTAATTAATTGCTATTTAATCTAGCTTAATTTAGCTTAATTACTTAAAAGAATTAAAGGCAATGGCATAAAACATTAAATGCATAAATAAATAATTAATCTATTTCAAAGTGTTGCAAGGTTTACTAGAAAGCTCATCTTTATTACCACACACACTACAATGCTTAGGTATAATAGTGTTCAAATAAAGATTCATACACTCCTTGACTCCTACTATGGGCACTTAGAAAAATATTCTAACTTTCAAGCAAGAAAACTGCAAGAGCTCCACTACAACTATGACCAAACATGCCATAAACATGACAGGTAAGTGTGTATTTATAGGTAAAAATAGACACTACATCGACGAGGCCATGTTAATGCATTAAATCCCACATCGGTTTGTGCACATCAATAGGGTGACATCGACAAGGCCTTGTTAAAAAAACCCAAGAAAATGTAACTCATCATACCTCCACGACTGAATGAAAACTTATCCTTGAGTGAACAAAATGAGGAACAAGTTTCTTATAAAATTTTGGGAAGGTATGGGATTATTAACTAACTACTAACATTTACAAACATAAATACAAATACACTAAGTACCTGAGTGTACGGATTTACAATCATTAAAAAATTCTAGTGTTTAGGACAAAAAACTTGAACACTAGGATAAAAAATAAAAACATAATTCCTTTGATGGCGTGAAGATAAGGAAGGCATTCAAATGGTCCTAGTCGGTGGAGGTTCCTAAGGCTTCGAAGGACCTTCTCCTACTTTAGGTGCACACCATGCTTGAGGTGGTTGTGGTTGTCCTACTATAGCTACAAATTTTGGTGAAAGATGAAAGACATCCAACAGTGCCTTCATCTTATCCTCCTTACTTTTGGGATTGTTCATGGTTCACATTGCAATAAAAACATGGATTAGTGTGGGAACATCTCAAGGATAGAGCATTGCTAAGAACAACTCCTTCGCATTAATGAACCAGGTAGCAAAAAGTTTGCATTTAACATCAAACACCTTTACCACATTCTGCAGCTCCTGGTAGTCACTCATTCTCCTAGCTAGGTTCTCAATTGTAGATTGTTGATTGGTGAAGCACTTCCTAAGAACATCAAGTTCTACATTTACCACCTCAAGCTTTTGCTTGGTCCCTTTGTAATGCTTGAAATCTGCTTAGTATAATAAGTACAAACTAGCCACTTATTTCTCCATTTTAGACCACAACCGTCTAGCAATAAGCATTGCCAGATTTGCATAATGAAGATTGGTAAGCTTCATGTACTCCATCATTTTCTTGATTTGTAGCTCCTTCATGCAGATATTTGCCTTGTTGTAGTCATTAAGCCCATCAAAGATAGGATATCAAACATCACCTCCTTCCTTGAGTTGCTAGAGGGCCATATTAACTTTCGTCTTCACCATATAAATATGTTTCTCATTGATTTCTTTTTGTAGACCAACTTGATATCTCTAGTGATTTTTGACTCTCTCAAACTTAGGAGCCTCATTGTTCTAGGTGGCTACCTCTATTGTAGATTTCTGGTGAAGAGCTTGAACTTCCTCCATGGAGAGATTTCTATTTTTAGCTTTCAATCTCCATAGTTCATTGTTCACTTTGGCTAGATACTCCTACTATTGATGGATGAAATTCTACATTTGCTACTTTTGCACATCAATATTTCATAGGAGATGATTTTTTGTGGTCAAAGTTACATTCTCTTAGTGAGCTTGGTATAAGGCCTTTTGGATATTATGCATGGTGGAATTAGTCAAGGATTGATCAAAGATTGTTATTTCCTTTGCATCCTCAACCTATTGTCCTAAAGCTATTTGAAAGCTTCATCATGTGTTAATGTAGGGTTGAGAAACACAGGGTCAACAAGGTAGGCTCTTAGTTCAACAACCTCCATAGCCAAACATTGGTTTTGAGCTTAGGCTATTATGAGTTGTCCATCCATGATAATGCATTTGTCCCTTGCTTCCAATAGCTCCAACTAGGTTATAATGATTGTATCCAAAAAGGCAAATACATTTGAAATTAGTTTCCTAATTCCCCCCAGTTGGTCTAGCAGCTCCTGATGCTAGGCTATGCTTAATTTTTCGCTAGCTATTCCTATGAACTTCTGCACATTTTTAAGTGTAGAAATATCTGGTATAGATGCTACAAGTGTATTCAATACCTCGATGATTCTATTAGCAACCACCTCTACTACTATCTCCTACCCATGGTGCTACGTCACCAAGACAATTGTCCCCTTGTCCTCCTCCAGATGCACTAAGAAAGTAGCGGCATTCCTAGAGATTTTTGGGAATTTTTGCTGTTGTAATAGAGATACCATTACCTCTCAAGTGCTTAGATTCAATCTGATGGGCAACTGCATTATTTAGGCTAAGAAAATTAGTCCACCTCCCTCCATCTAGCTAATGGTTTGAGCCACTTCATTAAGGTGACTTATTGTTGGGCAATACACAGATGGATCACCACCACTCGTTCTTGCTCAATACTCTTGCTCACTCAAGAGCTACTCTTAGATCTTGTGCATTCATTCAAGGGTAGTGTAGTAGTTTGACATTATTTTTTGAGTGGATAGTGTAGGTGGTGGTTGCTTCTTCCCTTCCTTGGTTGTCGTAGGGGTCATGTCTTTCATCATTTTTGCTCAAGAGGTAGAAGGAGCATGCCTGATTGTATTGTTAACATAGTGAACTATTCCTACCCTTTTGCACAGTTTTTTGATGAGGCAGGGAAAGGGTAGGACTTTCCTTCCATGTTTTTTATCTTTAAACTACTTCTCTATCTCTAGATAGATCACATGTGGAAGGTTTATATGGAATTTTCCACTCAAAGAAGCGCACACACGAGTGGAAAAGGCAATTACCTTATTGGGCCTTCCCATTGGATTGAGGTGATAGGCCACTATCTTGAAATATACGTGCTCTGCTGGGGTGAGTGCACCATACTCCTTGTGGTACACTTCATAACATTGTTGGGTCCACTCCTTCTTTGCCTTTGGGTTTGCTTATGTGGAGATATCTACCAAATTTGTTCCAATATTAGGTAACCTAAGGGCCTACACAATAGCCTCCACCAAGTAGGACACTTGAATGTCCTTGATCTTCACAGTGTCTCTTGCTCGCCTATTGTTCTAGAAGAGATATGTCTCTTCCATGTACCATTTTCCACTCAAAGTGATGATTGGCCACATGGGAGAGTTCTGCAACTGTGTCTTGAATTTTGCTAGAGCATGTTCTAAGAATGGTCCAAAGTTTAATTTTTAGAGAACTAAACGTTGGATGTCACAAGGCTTATTATGATCAAGGTAGGATTGAGTCAATGTGACCTTAAGTCTTGGCACCAGTCCTGGTGCCTCATCTCAATGGGATTGTTTAGTTATAGTCACTTCCTAAGGAATTTTTTAGATAGATTCCACTTTACACTTCTTTTGAAGAGGTCTCATTACATGAGTTTTTACTGCTACTGTCTTCTAGCTCTAGGTTATTTATTCCTTGGTTGGGATGATCCTCCTTTTTGTGGGCATTTTAGTCTAGGTTCCATCTGTAATTACAATATAACCAAGTATTAGCACTTATTGTGTAACTTTGAAACATTTGAAATACCTTATCTCTTGAGGTAGGTACACTTGGCTAAGTTGTGATCATGGTTGGTTTGATTATTTTAATATTATTTTATTATTATCTAATTAAATAGGTTACTAGAGTCTATTGGAAGGGTTTAACTTTTGTAGTTTGATGATTTAATATTATTTTATTCATTAAACCCATGGGGAAGTTAGAAAAATTCTAAATTTTTTTTGTCAAAAACCTAAGGTTTGTGGCCCCCACGACATAAAGCGTACCTTCGGAAGCTACAGGACTAAAGAATGGAGTGAATTGGACAAATGACTTGAAAGTTCTAGGCTTTGGAATGTTTTCAGCTCTAAAAAATTGCTAAAACTCCCCTTATGTTTGAAGCAAATGGAAAAAAATTTCTAAGTGGTGGGCACTATATATAGAATTTTACTCATGCATCCATTAGGCCTCATTGATGCAATTAGTTGCGTTGACAGGGCCTAGTTGATGTGGTCATTGACCATAGTTGACCAAGTCAAAATTTGAAAAACACAAGGAATTTTTGAGTGAAATTAAAATCAAATGAAAGCCCAATAATCCAAGAACACAATGAGATACATGAAGAGGGCTAGAGATTTCACAAAATATGGAGAATGATTGGAGAAATGCTTTAAGGAGCACACAATTGGATGCAATTGATGGGGAATGCAAAATATTTGATTGTAAAAATGTTTAGGGATAAGGGACTTAACTACCCCAACCAAGAGACATGCAAGTGGATCCTCCCCATAGTAGGCTCATGCCATTTTTTGTCCTTGCATAAGCTCAACTAAGGAGTTCATGGGCCCCATAGGTGATTAATGGTTATGAAAAGTTAAGGACCGAATCCAGAAGAATCTATCCATGAATTTCAACAAGTCATACTAAGACATTGAAAAAAAACATGGAAACTAGTAGTGAGGTGAGTTATGGAAAGCATTGATGGATGAGATAGAAAGTGGAATGGATTTCCCAAACATGGTCACATGAAGGCCCTTATGAATTTTATGGTTAAATGACTTGATAAAGTCCATCCTTAATTTAGATCAAAACCAACCACTTTAAGTGACTTTGCATCACCACTCTAGGACTGGTCCATCTCCTTAAGACATAAGAATGCTCCCACAAACAACCATCATTCCTTATTTGAGAAGAAAGGAAAAGTAGAAAGTGAGAAAGAACCTTAGTTAGAGGGGATCTTTAGGCATTGGTAACATGTCTTTCTAGTCCCATAACTAGTGCTTGTAACGAGTTATTTTGTCTAAAGGATATGCTTTGAATTTCCATCATGTTTTTTTTAATGGATTTTTGGATGAAAACCACATCATGCAAAGACTTTTTCAACTTCCTATGATTGGTCGACATGGAATGGTAAGAAATCTATGAAAACACACATAGACTCAAGCAAGTAGAGAGGCACAAAGAGTAACGAATCCCCTTGAAGTCACACCCTTTCAAACCTTTGAATCTTTCCTAAGTTTGGAAACTGCCAAGGTCACAAGTTCATTAAGGTTTTATGGATGAAAAAGGGATCTCATACTTTCAAAACCAAGAATACCATAGAGTTGGTGGATGGGTGGATGACATGGACTTACTACCAATTCCATGAAAAATAAACTTGTCTTAGTCATGAGTCATCAAAATTCAAAAATAAAAAGTAGACATTTAACAATAAAAAACATTAGGTACAAACTACCATAGGCAAATAGCTATAGCACCACTGTGTCATGTTGGCAACAAAGCACTTTTATTAGAAAAAAAAATCACACTAAAAGAAAGGAAAATATACAAGAAATTATAAAAATATTCAAGAAAGATAAAAGGTACTAATAATGTTGTAAAAAAAAGTGTCAAAATAACAAAGTTTAAAACAAAAATGTATAAAAATAAAGAAAGTGCAAAAAAGAGAAGTGTAAAAATAACAAAGTGTAAAATAAAAAGGTACAAAAACTAAGGTGTCATTTTAATAATTAGCATAGATGGCCATCTCCCCCATGATTAAGTTGAAACGAGGAGATCCAAAAGATTTAGCATGGTCATCCATCTGATGAGGTGTTGATCGCACTAGTTTGTTTGGGCTCATGGGAAGGTTTTACTTATTGCATGTTGACCAATTGCTTTTTGTTTGGGCTCTTAGGTTTGTAAATTAACATGGCCTTAGAAGGAAATGTCTCATAAATGATATAAGGCCCTTTCCATAATGTTTGGAACTTAGTTTGTTGAGGTACATGTGTAGGGTTTTAGTAAAGGACCTTGTCTCTAGGTTGAAATTTTACCTTTTGTATTTTAAGGTCATGGAATTTTTTTGTTGAATGCCTTATGCACTTCATTCAAGGACAAGGCTACTAATCGATTTTCATCTAGCACGTTGAGGTTGATCAATCTCTTTTTTTGTGCTAGGTTGAGGTCAAGATCTAGATCATAGGCTATTGAAAGTGTACGAAGCTTAGATTGAATTGGAAGAGTTGGTAATTTTCCATACATCAGCTCATAGGGAGAGTAGCCTATACGAAACTTCCATGTGAAGCAGTAGATCCAAAGGATGTCATTCAGTTTTGTGCTCCAGTCTCTCCTATATTTGCTAATTATTCAAGTTAAAATTTTTGTGATCTTCCTATTGGTAACCTATGCTTCACCATTGGTTTGGGGGTGGTAAGGTATTGTTAGTTTATGTTGAACCCCCAAGTGTTGCATAAAGTTGCAAAAATTAGCACTTGTAAAATAAGTACCATTTTTAGAAATTAGTGCACATGGCACTCCAAATATATTTACAACATTTTGTTGTACAAACCAAGCAGTAGTGGAAAATGTACAATTGGTGATGGCTATTGCTTCTACCCATTTTGTATAATAGTCAATAGTGACAATTATGTATGTCTTTCCATTTCACATGGGTGTGATGCAACCCATGAAGTCTATGCCCCAGATGTTGAAGGGTTCTAGTGGTTGGATCCACTATTGAGGTTCCTCCATTTGAGTGGTAATCCCACCATCTCGTTGATAGTATTTACAAGAGTGAATGAATTGGTGGGCATCCTTAAAGAGTGTTGACCAATAGTACCTTGCCATTAGGATTTTAATGATTGTGCATCTCCCTACATAGTGGTCCCTACAAGGACCCTCATGAGCATCTTGGAGAATGTGTAGTTGGTCAGCATTAGGAACACACCAACGAACTAGGCCATCAACACACACCTTGTAAATTTTTTTGTTAATCTCCATGAAGCATTTGGGTTGATAAAGAAACTATTATTTTTTTCGATGATCTAACTCTTATGACATCTCTTAAGTGAGAAGATAAGTAAGAATGCCATCGTACCATTTTGGTTTAATAGGCACTTGTTCATTTATTGCATCAACAAAAAGAAGTTCATTAGGAAATTCATCAGAGAGCAGGCTCTTCTCCTCGTTGTTGTCCCATCATAATCAAGGAAAGTGACCAGCGACCACATTCTCAATCCCCTTTTGATCCACCATTGTAAGATCAAACTCTTGTAAGATCACCAGCCATCATATAACACGAGGGCTTACCATTGATTTATTTATTAGGAAGTGGATGGCACTATGATCAGTGTGCATGAACACCTTGTATTCAAGCACATAGTACTTGAACTTCTCCAAAGCATACACCATAGCCATTAGCTCTTTCTCTATTGTGATGTAATTAAGTTGTACATTCACAATTCTTTAGTTTGCACAGAGGATGTAATATGGATGTTTTTGATCATCCAACTACATAAGCAAAGCTCCCAATGGATAGTTTAATGCATCTATCATAATGTGAAATGGTCAAGACCACTTAGGTGCTCATAGAATTAGAGTTTCTACAAGCTTTTCCTTAAGCTATTGCAATGTCTTTTCACATTTCTTGGTCCATATGAATGGATCATCTTTCTTTGTAAGCTCGACCAATGGTTTCATGATCTTAGAGAAAGTCTCTATGAATTGCTGATAGTAGCTAGTGTGTCCAACGAATGATGAAACATCTTTAATAGTTTTTAGTCAGTGAGTTATTCCTTGGATGATTCAAATCCTTTTAGGATTCACCTCCATCCCTACTTGAGATATCTTGTGTCCCAACATAATGCCCTCCTAGACAATGAGACGGCTCTTTTACCAATTGAGCCAAAGATTAGTCTCCACACACCTTTTAAGCACTTACTCAAGGCAGTCCATGGCTTGCTCAAATGTAGCACCATAGGTGGAGAATTCATCTATGAAGACTTACACCATGCTACCAATCTACTAGAAAAAAATGCTAAGGACTAAGCATTGGAAAGTTGTAGGGGCATTGCACAGACCAAAGGGCATCTTACGATATGCAAAATTCACATAGGGACTTGTGAATGTTGTTTTGGATTGATCCTTAAGTGCAATCTAAATTTGGTTATAGCCACTATAACCATCCAAAAAGCTATAATAGCAATGCCTAGAAATAGTGTCTAACACCTAATCCACAAATGATAATGAAAAATGATCTTTGAATGTCATCATGTTCAACAACATAAAATCAATATAGACCCACCACTTATCATCTTTCTTTGGCACAATTACAAGTAGGCTAACCCATTTTCTATTTGCAATTAGATAGATGAACCTTGCCTTAAGGAGTTGTTCAATTTCCTCTTTGAAAATCTACTTCAATTTGGGGTTCAACCACCCACTGTGATTACCTCTTTGGCTTCATAGCTGGATTGGTAGCGATGCTGACATATCCTAGGATCAATTCCAGTGAATTCAGGATATGACCAAGCAAAGGCTATTGGCCATTTGTTTACCACCTTCAACAACATCTTTTTCTACTTAGGAGCAAGGTTGGCAATGATTATCATCAGCTTACCATTTTTTAGAAATGCATATTTCATGCTAGTAGGTATAGTTTTTAACTCTAAGGGCTCTTGTTTAAAACTTTCAAGGATTTCTAGCTCTCTCTAATCAGTATCATCAAGTTCATCATTGACAAGTTGGTGATGAACTTGCTCTAGTTCATTCATGCCTTCAACATAGGCACAAGTTAGGCTTTCAATAGGTTCCATGCAAAGTGTGCTACTTTTAGAATCAGCTGTTAGCCATTGGGTGCCCTCCTATTTTGTGGCTACTATGTATAGGCACTTTTGAATTTTATATTCATCTTCACACTATCTGCATGCTTTGATTGATATGCTATTGATAGACTAGAGTTTTTACACATAGTTGCACTTGGTATCACTATACATGATGCATGGAACTCTCTTCTTCTTAATCTTTCTGAATGCATTTTCCTTGAAAATATCTAGGAAAAGATCTTTGATGCCCATTTGCACATCAACAGTGCTCAACCAAGCCCTTCTCATAATGATTGGGAAGTCCCCCTTACAATTTTCAACTTTGATCACAAGGAAATTAGCAGGATACAACCACCCATAAATAGTGATCATAATGTTCTCCACTAATCCCAAGGGAACAATGATGGACTAATCTATCAATTCTAAATAGATATCTCTCTTCTTGAGAGAAGGCACGTTCCAGGCATTGTACATTTCATAGAAAATTAGATTAACACCAGAACTTGAATCGAGGAGAGCCTTGCATGGCTCATTTCCTATAATCTACAAGTTTCTGAGAGGACTTCCAGAATCAGCTCTTTTCTTGGGAAGGTTGCTAGCCTTGATCCAATCAAATACAGTGTGGATTAGCATGATTGTGTGGATCTTGGAAGGTGTCTGGTTTGAAGGGCTCTTGAAAGAAATGGATGTAGAGAATGAAGGAGATACATGATGACTAGCCACATAAGTCAATGAGGACTTTGTAGGGCTATTGGTTTAGAAGAATGATTTTTTATAGGACCTAAGTTCCAAACCACTTGGCTAAAGAGTTGGTTGTAAGTTAATAGCTCTAGTAGCATTACGTTGCTATGGCTACATGGGAATTTCACCCTGCATGGATGGAGCAAGTGGTAATTGGATTGAGGGTGGAGGAACATGTGCTGAAGGATGAGGAGGATGATAAGGATATGGGGATTTCCCTCTAGGAGATGGAGAATGAGTTCTATAGTACTCTAAATGGTAATAGTGAGGCTTGAAAGAAGCATGACTAGAAGAGTCAAACGGTGTGATGGGTTGCTAAACATAGTACCCATGCAAATTTTGCCACCTATGAGGATATTACTACCTTTGTGGTGGCATCCCCCATGATTGTGGGTGTTGTCACTAATGGTACTACTCGTACGGTTGTTGTGGAGCTCCACTTGTATTATAAGCTTATTGTTGTTGGTGGAACTACCTTGGGTTGCATTCAAGATAAGGCAACATTTCTAATGCTTGCCTTCATGCCAGTTTAGGATTTAGAGTATACACCCTGGATTCTTGTAAGTATGACATAACATGACAACATCCCATTATTCCTTGGGATGTTCATATTGGCAAATGTCATGCCCACCATCATCATTTGATTTTGACTCCCCAACCTCTTCTACTATAGTAGTTTTGCCCTTACTCCTTTGGTAGGCACATTCAACTTCTTTTCTTCTTCTATGATCATGATCACTACCTTATTTTTTGGATTCTTCTATAATTTTTAGAGTAGTATGAAATTTTTTATCCAAATATTCCCACATTTTATCAAACTTAGCTAAAATTTTAGACATAGATTTTTGAATTGGCAAGGCTTTTCATTGCATCACTTCATCAAATGGTACCTCCCCCTCACTATCATAGAATTAGACCTACCTTTTTTTGATGGAAGGGTCCTGATTATACTCCTCATCACTTTTCCATTTTCTCAACTAACCTTCTTCTTTTGTAACCTACTCAATCAACATTTGAATCTAATGAACTCTTTGTTTTGATAGTCTTCCTTGGACATAGACCTCAAGAGTCTTACTTTTTTCTGATTGGAGCCCATCTATGATATGGCAAAGGTGCTCTCACTGAGAATAACCATGGCTAGGACATTTATGCACAAGGGAATAATACCTACTTGTGGATGCATCTAGGGGTTTGTGTGTTTCTTATTGCTAGCCTTGTTTGCTTTCTCAAGTTGGACACTCTAAAGTATGTCTAATATTTTTCATTAAATAGCTTAAGCATCATACTCCATCTATGAATTAATTCTAGCTCCAAGGAGCGGTACCAACTTTATGCTTCTTTTACGAGTGTCCTGGAGAATAGCTTAAGTTTCTACTAGTCATTTTCTATGTTCTACAAGGCACAAGCATTGTGAAAGGCTTGAATATGGGCCTATGGATTTGAGTTATATCCCCTCTCAAATCTAGGAATATTGTTCATATCCAACCTCTTGATTCTAATATCTTTCACATGTTTGGTTGGAATTCTTATTGCATCTACAAAGTTTAGCATGCTTCAAGTTGCAAGGAAAGGTTCATCATCATCATGATTTCAATGACACCTATAATTTCCCCTACTACCCCTTCATTCATGGTGGGGCCTACGATCATTGTCCCATCGTTTACCTCCATCACAGTTTTGTGCCCTGCAGTTTTGGTCAGATTTGGAGAAGGATGAAGAAGTTGTAGATGAAAGGATAAAAAGGGAGGAGAAATATCACCACCATGGTGTTTGCAACCTATTTTTTTCTTGTCATGACCACAATCATTAAGTTCATTGATGAGTGGTGAGGTACCCCTACACTCAACCATACAAAACGAGCGTCGCACGCACAATCCGGTCGAACTCCGCAGATGGACTAGTTGTGGCACCTAGATAGTTAGCCTTAGGTCGCAGTTCGCTGTCTTCCCATCTAGACTAGTTTTGCATATGTCACGTATGGTTTAGTCTAGATGAGGCGTATAATGTGTTCCTAATTCTATGCTACTCCTGATGGCAATGGAAAATACTATTTAACTAAATCTAAGCTAAGAGGAAAAGGTAAGAAAATCTAATCTAGCCTAAGTGCGACGAGCAACCGATTCCTTGATCAACCGTACATATCTTGGACTTCGTGCACCACTACCACTGGGACGACCAAGCATAGGCCTAGGTACGCCACTGGGATTACCAAGCACAGACCCCAAATATGCCACTAGGTTACCAAGCGTAGATCCCCCTAGCTACACCACTGGGCTACCAAGCAGTCACACTTAAATGCTCGTAATCAAGTCGTACTCGTTCCGCTTCTAGGAGTTCAAGGGTGAGAAACTAATCGCGATGAGTAACCGATTCCTTAACTATCCGTACACACCCGTGGATGCTCGTAGTTAAGTCGTACTCACACCGTGTTATGAAAGCAATAAATAACATTAAATAAATAACAAATAAATAAACTAAGTGAATGCTACAATGATGAAGTAATCTCGATCTTTATTGCCGGTCATGTGCATGTCCAAGTATAGCACACTCGAATAAAGACACCTTACAATTACATTCACCACACTGCGGGTAGACACGGGAAAAATTCTAACTTTGGAGGGATCAAACTGCCAGAGCTTGGCTACTCTAAAACTGGGATCCCGAACAAGGGAGAGCCGCCTCTTATTTACAGACATGATGGCGGACTGTGATATCGTGTACGCAATATCGTAGGGAAGGACGCGATATCGCGGGGGACGCGATATCGCGTCAGCTGCAATATCGCGTACGCGATATCGTGGCCTGTGCGAACCGCATCTCATCATACCCCCACGACTGAATAAAAACTTGTCCTTGAGTTACAAGGAGAACAAGCTTCAACGATTACACAGTGGATAGGTATGGGATTATTAACTAGAAAAAGAAATGGACAAATGTCGCAGTGTGGAAAGACACAACATAGAGAAAAAATGCTACAACTACAAAAATGTGGAACTCATGTAGTTCCTGGTGGTGGTGGCTCCTCCATGGGTGCTTTCCCCTTGTCACGTGCTCCAATCTTTGAAGGTTAATGACGCTGAAGAATAGCCTAGAGCTTCTCCTCTTCGGTCCGAGGGTCTTGTGCCGTCCATGCTGATGCTCCGATGTTTGATGGAGTCGGGACTTCCCACGGATACGGTAGTTGCAGGAACATCTGATTAGCTTTGACGTACCATGCCACGAACACCCATCGTTCCTCTTCGTAGGCTCTGGCTTTGTCTTTGTATTCGTGAATTTCTGCTAGCCGTCGAGCCAAGTCGGTTGCCACATCTTTCTGTCCTTGGTAGCTTTCTTTTACCACCACGAGTTCAAAATTTGCGACATCTAATTTTTCAGCCAACTTCTTTCGTTCTGCAAATTCTGCTTCATATTTGATGTGGGTGGAAGCTACCTGCTGCTCGAGCTTTGACCTTGGGTATCCTGCTGTTAACATGGCCAGGTTGGCATATTGAAGGTTTGCCAACTCCATGTATTTAGTTAAGTCTTGGATCTGCAGGTCCCGGTTCTTAATTTCTGCCTGGTGGGCATAGGCATAAGTGTCCACAATGGCCCCCCAATGAGTGTGTTGGGAACGGATGCTATTGATTTGAGCTTTGGCCATATGGATCTCCTTCTCTAGGATCTATTTACACATCCCCACCTGATCACGGAAGTGCTCCTTCAGCTTCTCATGTTATTTAGCCTCATTCTGCCACGCACTAATCTCGATGGCTGATTTCTGTCAGATCGCACGTACCTCCTCCATTGAGAGGGTTTGATTTTCTCTGGCTAAACGGCTTACATCTTGGTTGACTCGAATGAATTATTCTTGCAGCTGATGAAAGTGCTCATCGAGAACATTCTTTTGCTTCTCCACAGAAGTCAACCGAAGGTTATCTGCAACCAACTGCTTATTCTCTTCCTGCAAGGCCTTGAGTGCCTTAAGATGTGCATGAGTTTGCGTCTTTGCTGTAGAGGCATCCCAAGTGGCCGTCTCCTTTTCTTCTGCCACCTTCTTATTTTCTGCGATTAGTTTGGTTAGTTGCTCGGTTTTAAAATTGTCTAACTAGTCTGTGGGAACCAATCGCAAAGGATCCCGCTATGCTGCTTGCAAGGCGATGAGCTGCTCTTGTAATTTCTACACTTCAGCCTCAGCATGCTCAGCCCTTACTTTGAATATGACCAGTTTTCCCTTTGTCGAAATGAGGTCTGACTGTATTGCGGTTACATCTTGAGGGACATCAAATAGGGACGTTAAAACTTGCCCTGTTTGAAGCAATCTATCCAATACATCCTCATGTTCTGTAGGAGTCATGGAGGTTTCGGCAATGGTTTGAGCATCCTGTGCTCCTAAAAGATCTACTAGTGGCACAATAGGTACATTAAAAGACTCTTTGATGTGGTCAACGACCACCTCAGCTACTCCCGCGGCATCCTGGTGTTGCATGACCACCACCGTGGCCCCTTCACCAGTCTCTAGCTAAACTTGGAAAGATGGCGTGTTTTCAGAGATCTGTTGTGACCATCTATTTTCCCCTCCTCCTGTTTGCATTGACAACTCACCCCTTGTGCGATCTATTGAAATCGTAGGCTAGTTGGCATCATCGATGACAAGGAAGAGATTGGTGTCATCACGACTTCCCCAACTGATCGTCTCAGCAATAGCCCTCAAATGGCTCATTGACGGTCTATAGTCTTGTGGCAGAGGCTGATCCTGGCCTGTACCGGGTCCTGCTTCCTATTGTTGGCTGGGACCTGTGGCTGGAGGTTGACTGGGTCCTGCAAGTTGAGTTGCAGGGGGTCCAGTCATCTGTTCTTCATCTTCTTCATCTGGTCCCAACTCTTTGCCAGTGCTCTTTCTTGGAGCTGGCGCCTTTAATAATTCATCGTAAGAAGCATTTTGGGCCTTTCAGAGGATGTCATTTGTATATCCCTGAATACCTGCCCGACGGCACAGTTTTTTGATAAGGCAAGGAAAAGGAAGTGTTATTTTCCCTGTCTTCCGTTCTTCAAATCGCCTTAGGATCTCCGTTAAATATAGATGGGGAAGGTTAGCGTTAACCTTTTCCATCAACACTGCACATCCTCTTGCCGTGTACGTTGATATTCTTTTTAAACCTTTTGTGGGGAAGAGGTGATAGGTTCCGATTTTAAAATAAACTCTCTCTTCCGTGGTCAACTCACCAAAAGCTTTATCTCTGCCATAAGCCCTTTCTAGCCAATCCTTTTGCACATCAGGGTCTGATTGGGTGGATAACCGAGCAACGTGGGGGCCTGAATTCGGAAGGTTTAACACTTCTGAAATTGCCTGTGCAGAAAAATCCACTGTCACACCACGAATATTTACCGTGGTGCCCTACTCCTTATTGTGCCAAAATAGGTACGTTTCTCCTAAGTACCAGGCACCTTGTTCAGAGAGAACAGGCCATAAGGGAGACCCTTTGAGGTGATCCCTAACAGTCTCAGGAGCGAACTCTGCAAAAGATTCGAAGTTGAGTTCCACAATCACTGAAGCGATTGTGGACTTCGTGTGGATAGCCTGAACACATTCCAGGGGCAACGTGAGTTGTTGTCCCAGTTCAGGCACAGCAGATCCTCCTTCTGCCTGCCCAGATCATCTGGTAGGAGGTTCACCTTGATGGATGCTGAATGAATGCACCTCTTGTTCATTATGTTGTCCGGCAGGGACTTGCCTTCGACCTCTCCTAGGTTGTTTGGCCCCACCTTGGGTCGGACTCTTCTACTGGGAGCGTTTCGGGGCCATCTGCAATCACACGGGCCAACATTAGTAAGGTTGTTTAGGAAATCAAGTTATACCTTACTACTTGCCTTAATTAAAGATCTTATGTCATTGTGTGATCGTGCCCAAAAATTATAAGGATGGGTCCTATGACTTAGGTGAAATTTCATTTTAATCTCCCGATATACTTAAGGGCGTATGATTTATGGCATAATTTTCTAGGTGTTAGTATTAATTACCCTAATTGATGTCCTTTGGGCGATGAAAAATTTCAAAAAAGTTAGGCACTTTTCGGCAAGTGTCTCTCCCCCACGACTAAACTGAACACTCCGGGTTCAAGCAGATTCAAACGGAATTCAAATAGCAGTACTAGCACGCGAGATATAGTTGAGAAAGAAAGGGCCACTCAAGCGCAAGTTGCAGAGAAAAAATTCAAAAACTTCCCCCCACGTAAATGCCAAATGAAGCTAATTGTTGCGGCGGGGGTTCCT
>MNCI01035616.1:232025-280771 GCA_015680685.1 Gnetum montanum
ATGGTATTGTGAAGAATGGTATTGTGGTGAGATAGAGTATGGTGGCCCAAATGAAGAAACAGGATGTTGGACATTATAAGCATTTGGATTCGGAAAATGTGAAGGGTGCCTCCAGTCTAAGGGTGGATTCCCCCACGACTGGGATTGTTGCCACTATGGTCTAACACAGTATCTCTGTACGAACTCTGGATGTAACGTGTTTCTCCAATGCTCATGTAGATGTAACAATATGGGGCATTGACCCTTGGGGTGATCGTATAGGCATATGTTGCATTCATACGTAGGATTGACAGTTGAGCACTTATTCCCTTCATTCTTTTTCTCCGAATATCTACTATTTTTTCCTGCTTCTCGGGTTGTCAAAACTCTATCTCCAATGATGTTAACATATTCTCCACACTTTTGATTCATCCATTCCAACATCTTATTGATCTTTGCCTCAGTTTCTTCTAACAATTTTTGTATTGGAAAAGATGATGTTTCCACCTTGGAATTTGTTGATCTCTCCTTGTTATGATCATGGACCTTTGTTGAGTTAAAATCTTGGTCCCGTTGATGTTTTTCAACACTCTCCCATGTAGCTATTTCTCCCTCTTCTTTTGCTACTCGTTGAATAAGCTCTTGGATTTGATGGGTTCATAGGTTGTATAGTTGACCTCGGGCATACGTTCCTAAGGTCTCTCTTGTTTCATTACATAGCCCATCAATGATATGGTACATTAGCCTTTCCTCGGAAAACCCATGGCCTGGATAGTTGTTTAACAGTGAATAATATCTTTCTAAGGCCATGTCCAAGGGTTCATGTTTTTCTTGTTTCCATCCTTGGATTTGTTTCCTCAAGGCTGACACTCTTGCGTAGGTTTGATATTTTTCGTTAAAGACTTCTACCATTGTTGACCAGCGTCGTATCGAATTTGGTTTTAACGATCTATACCATACTTTAGCTTGGTCAACGAGTGTCATAGGAAAGAGCTTCAGTTTTTGCCAACTGTTATCAATGTTATTCCATGTGCAGGCATCGTAGAAGGCTAGTAAATGTTGATGCGGATCTAAGTCATAGCCTCCTGAAAATTTAGGAAAGTTGTTTAAATCGAGCCTGGGTAGTCGGCTCTCTTTACGATGCCTACGTGAGATTCGAACAGCCTCTTGTATTTGCGTGAAGCTTGTAGTGGCCAGTGGGGGTTCATCGTCATCAGGTAAGTTATGTCTTCTTGTGTTATGATGACGTTGTTTTTGTTCATTCTTATAGGAAACTCCCACTTCAGGTTGTATACTCCAACTTTCATCGTCATATAGCTCATTGGTTCTCCAATGAACATCCTCACTAAGTGTGGCGTTATTATCATCTTGTCGGAGAGACATTGTTGTGCATGAATTTATGTGACTTTTTATAATTCTTCTTTTTAAGAGATATATCGTTAAGTTCTTTACAGCGACCTTGTATGATATAACTAATCTAGATAACTAGCACCATCCCCGGCAACGGCGCCAATGATGAGTGGCGAGGTACCCCTACACTCAACCATACGAAACGAGCGTCGCACGCGCGATCCGGTCGAACTCCGCAGATGGACTAGTTGTGGCACCTAGATAGTTAGCCTTAGGTCGCAGTTCGCTGTCTTCCCATCTAGACTAGTTTTGCATATGTCACGTATGGTTTAGTCTAGATGAGGTGTATGATGTGTTCTAATTCTAATGCTACTCCTGATGGCAGTGGAAAATAATATTAACTAATCTAAGCTAAGAGGAAAAGGGTAAGAAAATCTAATCTAGCCTAAGTGCGACGAGCAACCGATTCCTTGATCAACCGTACACATCTTGGACTTCGTGCACGACTGCCACTGGGACTACCAAGCATAGGCCTAGGTACGCCACTGGGATTACCAAGCGCAGACCCCAAATACGCCACTGGGTTACCAAGTGCAGATCCCCCTAGCTACACCATTGGGCTACCAAGCAGTCACACTTAAATGCTCATAATCAAGTCGTACTCGTTCCACTTCTAGGAGTTCAAGGATGAGAAACTAATCGTGATGAGTAATCGATTCCTTAACTATCTGTACACACCCGTGGATGCTCGTAGTTAAGTCGTACTCACACCGCGCTATGAAAGCAATAAATAACATTAAATAAATAACAAATAAATAAACTAAGTGAATGCTGCAATGATGAAGTAATCTTGATCTTTATTGCCGGTCATGTGAGTGTCTAAGTACGGCACACTCGAATAAAGACACCGTACAATTACATTCACCACACTGCGGGCAGACACGGGAAAAATTCTAACTCTGGAGGGATCAAACTGCCAGAGCTTCGCTACTCTAAAACTGGGATCCTGAACAAGGGAGAGCCACCTCTTATTTATAGACATGGCGGCAGACTACGATATCACGTACGCGATATCGTAGGAAAGGACGCGATATCATGTACACGATATCGCGGGGGATGCGATATCGCGTCGGCTGTGATATCGCGTACGCGATATCACAGCCTGTGCAAACCGCGTCTCATCATTCATCATCATCACAATGCTTGCCTAAGCTCTTACCTTGGCTTTCACTTTTTCCTGAACCTAGATTGTTGATAGTGGACTGAAGATTCGAGTTTAAGTCCTCTACACTAGAGTCAAGGGATGGAGAATATTCATATTGAGAACACCTAGAGGGAGGATCCTCATTATCATTTTGGTTCAGTAGGAAAAAGGGGTTAGTGAACTGTTTCCCCTTCGTAGCTTCATGGTGCTTCTCCTGGTGTCAATCTCATTTGCATTGTGTTTTTGTGGGACAATAGTCCTAATAGTTATGGTCTTGTACAATGTATTCATCATGGAGATCCTAGATGCCCAACCTCTTAAGAGTTTGGAGTAGCATCCTAGGAATAGATCAGTCGGGAGGCAACACAACATTACCCTCTATATCTCTCCATTGCAGCTACTCATCCTGATGCAAGTTGAAGGTGAAATTAGGTACAAACTCATTTAGATGAGTGTACATCACATTGAATTCTTAGGGCACTAGCAGTTTTGATTCATCATGGTTGTGAGAAGAAGACATTTTGGATTAGAGAGAAATTCAATCTACTTAAATTATAGTTATAATTATTATTATTTTGAATGATTATGACCTTAGGATTTATTCCAATGATCTTAAATAATATTCACTAAGTTGTAGATAACACACGAATCAAACTAAAAATCCCTAGCAATGGTGCTAATGATGAGCAGCAAGTAGACCTTACACCTAACCATAAGAATCACTAACCATTCATGCACGATTTGGTTGAATTCTATGGACTTATAGCCTTCTAAATATACTAGTCTCTAGGAAGTGAAACTAACCGTTGCAATCGTTATCTTTCCAATTACACTTATGGAATGCAAAGGTATGGTTAAGTGCAACTGAGCCATATGATTTTTATCTTTTTTATGTTTTATACTTTAAGTTTTATAAGGGTAAAGAATAATGTGAAAAATAAAATAATTAAATTGTTAATTAAATCTAACTAGCTACACATAGCTAATCCTAACATAAGCATCTATTCCCACTTGCTGTACACATCCTAAATAGGTTTAATGCTACTAGGTTATCGACCGTTAAGCGTTACTAGGATTACCAAGTGCAAAGCATATGCTCAAAGTGGTTGTACTTATGTGCTTAATTAATTACTATTTAATCTAACCTAATTTAGCTTAATTACATAAAGCATTAAAGGAAATTGCATAAAACATTAAATGCATAAATAAACAATTAATCTATTTCAAAGTGTTGCAAGGTTTATCAGAAAGCTCATATTTATTGTTGCACACATTACCATGCTCAAGTACAACAATGCTCGAATAAAGATCTATACACCCCTTGACTCCTACTATGGGCACTTAGAAAAATATGCTAACTCTCAAGCAAGAAAACAACAAGAGCTCTGCTATAACTATGACCATAGATGCCATAAACATGGTGGGTGAGCACATATTTATACGCAAAAATAGACACTACATCGATGAGGCCATGTCAATGCATCAAATCCCACATCGATGCCACCGCATCAACGGGCTTGCATTGATGGGGCCTCATCAATGAAATCCAAGAAAATGCAGCTCATCAAAAGGTTTATTAATTTTTTTAAAAAAATATTTCCTTTAGGACCCATCTATTGAACTGTACATTTAGTTAAGGAATTTTCAAATCTTTTGAGATTCCTTCACTTCTTGAAGTTTTCTTTATATTTTTTGGGGTAATGTTTGTGTTAATTAGCAAGGCTTTCAATTGATCCATCTTCTCATCCTTATTAGTAGGAGAATTCTTTTGATATTTTATAGTATCCCCAAAATTTATTTGCACTGAGTAATAACTCCATAATTTCAACCCACATATGACAATTAACTTCTGTTAAATGAGGATTCTTTAGAATAGTCACTTTTCTAGCTAGGATTTTTCTCCTTTGATCTCTACAAGAATAAGTTTTTTTTATTCTTTATTCAATACATCTATCCACTTTTCTTGATCCATTTTCTGCTTGAGGGTGTCTCTACTATTTTGACATTTTGTATCTTTGTGTTTTTGCTCTAATACCATGTTGAACCTTACATTTTTTTACCAACATTTTAAAATAGAAAAATATGATAAAGTTTACTAATAATGATATTTCTTTATTTGTGTCAAATATTATGTATAAGGATTTATATAGATTCAGTAATATAAATATAAATCTTGATCCACATGTCTACAAATCAAGGTGGCTTAGTTTCCATATATTTATGGTAGAAATCTTTCATTCCTCAATTCATAATCCTCTCCCTTGGTTTGGTTCCATTTTTATTTTGATTACAACTATGGTTGTTCATATTCTATCACATCTTCATGCATTTTTGGATACTTATCTTATTCTTGGTTTCAAATTTTCATACATTAATTGCCATGATCTTACTTTAATGCTCTTACTTATTTTTGTATCTTTGTACCATCACATGTTTTCATCAATGGTCATGTGACTCTTCATAACTACTCTTTAAATTCTATTCTATATATATATATATATATATTGTATAGGTTAACTTCCTAGTGTTCTTTTGTCTTTCACATAGATCCTACATGTTATTTTGTTTAATATACATAGAATACACTTAATCTAATTAATGTACCAAAATTCTTTACCATTCTATTGAACATACATAATCTTGAAACACACTTTCTCCATAAAGATAAATGGGTAATTTATAGAGGTTTCCTCTATGTCCATATATCATTTTACTTCATAGAAAAATTTTGTCTTACGCTTATTTCATTTAGGAGGAACTTTATGTTTCTTAAGATAGGAAAGGTAATCAACAGACCATGAAATGGTTGCCGATAAGGAAACTACAATAGTCTTTGTAACTAAATGCTCATCTAGAAATTGATCAAAAATAAGCTATTCATCAATGTCATTATCATATCATAACCAAGATAAATCATTTGCAATCACATTCTTAGTTCCTTTCTTATTTATCATTGTTATGTTAAATTATTACAAGATTATAAACCATCAAATGATATGGGGGCTCACTGCTAGCTTGTTCATCACAAATTGGATTAAGCTATGGTTTGTGTGTACAAATATAAGATATTCAAGCACATAGTGCTTGACCTTTTCTAGTGTATACATCATAGTCATCAACTTTCCTTTAGTTGTGGTGAAGTTAAGTTGGATAGTTCTAATGCTTCTACTAGTATAACAGATATAGTATGGGCAATTGTTATCATCCATCTATGTTAGAAAAAATCATACTGTAGAATTGGATGGATCAATCATGATGTAAATTAACCTAGACTAATTATGAGCTCATAAGATTCTAGTATCCATGAGGTTCTTCTTCAACAACTTAAACATAATATTGCATTCATTAGTCCAGATAAATGATGCATCCTTCTTGGCAAGCTCTATCAAAGGCCTTGTAATCTTTCACTATTTAAGATATTTGAGATATTCCTTTAATCACCCTAATCTTGTTGGGATTTACCTTGATTACCTTCTCTAAAACATGATGCCTTAAACTAATACCATTTTTGGACCATTAAGTGGCTATTCCATCAAGTGAGATTCAAGTTTGTTTTAACACACCTTTAAGCAATTACTCTAGATAGTGTATGACATCCAAAAAGTTTGAGTTATAGGTGGAGAAGTCATCCATGAAGACTTCAATACCATAGCTAGTTTTTTTAAAAAAAAATTCTATGAATAAGAATTAAAAAATTGTAGGGACATTGCATAGGCCAAATAACATATGCTTATATGCAGAATTCCTATAAGGAATTGTGAAGGTAATTTTGGATGGGTTTCCTACTGCAATTTGAATTTAATTATATCCACTATAAACATCTACAAATCTCTAGTATTTTTTTGTCCAAAATTAGTATTCAATACTTGGTTAACAAATGAGAAGAAAATTTGGTCTTTAAATGTTTTCATTTTTAATAATATGAAGTCAATGTAAAACCTTCATTTGCCTTCATTTTAGGTACAATAATAAGTTGACTAATCCACTTAGTATTAGCAATAGGATGGATGAATGCTACTTTAAGAAATTTCTTAATTTCTTACTTCATACCTCCTTGAGCTTTGAATTTAATGTACATTCATATTAGCATCTAAATTTCATTACAAGATATGTATATATGTGATGTTGGCGTATACATGAATCAATGCATGTAATCTCATCATAAGACCATACAGAAGTTGTTAGCCATTTGTTGTCCAATTCTAACAACTTCTATTTCTACTCCTTTGTTAATTAGATATTGACAATTACTATTTTTTCATTCTAAGCATGTTGGTTAGAGATTGAGAAAATGTTTAAAAAGAGAAAGAATGAACCAATAGCCTTCATGTATAGTTCATGTTCCAAGAGGCAAAATCCTCTCCAAAAAAGTATAAATAGGAAAGTATCCCTCCCATTGTAACTTGTCTTGCTTATGCATTTTTGAGTTGAAGTGATGGTGGTTGACCATGATGGTTTGGCTCCATGGATCATGATGAAGTACCTCTTTTTACCATGGTGGTTGACCATGACTTCATCATGATCCATGGAGCCAAACCATTACTACACCATAATTCATGGTGCCTAGCCATGGCTTGACCATGACTCATGATCACCTTCCCATGACTTCTAATCTTCTTATGGGAAATTTGAAGTACATCCACCATAGCTCATGGCTAGCTTATGGTATCCTCAGAGTTAATTTTTCTCTATTTATGGAAGATCACAACCCATAGTGGGCATATGGTATTATAATACAACTTGAGCATGACTCATGATTGGGATCTTTATTATAACCATAAATCTTCTTCTATCTCAACCTTAAGAGCTAATTCAAAAGCTTCATTTAATTTTTATGGCTCATATAATGTAAGCTTATGTTGATATTCCCTCTTCAATTCACATTGAAAGTTAGAATCTTGTTCATACTCATCCTAATGAACTTTAGCCTATTAGAAGGTACCTTGTCTCAAATATTTTACCCTTTGCATAGCTTCTTGCCTATACTAGGTCTTATCAAATATTTTCTTGAGCATGAATTACATAAGAAACCAATATTTGATAGAAGCATCGTTACTTACAAGAAAAGCATGAATCTCTTATTGCTATCAAATTTCTGTAATACCTACAAGATTGGTTTTAACATATGACACCTTTTAATGGTCTTCTACATGTTCAAGTATAAAATATTTTTCCATCACTTTTAAGCATGAGAGAAAAGATTTAATTTTCTCCATTCTATTGAAAGTCTTTACTTCTAGATGAGGTAATCTAGAAGCATGCCTAAATAATTTTGCAAGAGTAACCTCCATTTCTTCACTTGGGTTCCTTTAAGGTTTTTGAAAAGGTCTATAGTTCCTTCCTTTTGGAATTCTAGATCTAGGAGATCTTAGCTCAATAATTAGAGAATGAGGGATCTCCTCTTTTTTCTCATGTTCTTCAAATTCTTCATCCCCAAAAATAATATTGATGAGTTTCTAGGCATTTCAACACTCTATCATATAAGCCAGGAGTGTTCGTGTGCAACCTAATCATAATACGTGGATAGAAAATGTAAATTCACTAGTAGTTAAGGTTTAGTTCATGATCATTGTCTTTTCACTTTGAGTTAGTGAAGTTCAATCTATATAGTTTAACTCTTAGTGAGGCATATGATATACTAATGTCATTCAAGTTTAATTGTTGTAAATGCTAACATAATGAAAACTAAAATAAATTCTAAGTCTAAGTGTAATAGAAATGCAAACTAATGCTAGCTAATGAAATAAGTATTTGCTCTTGGTTTACAGTACATGTCAAGGGCTCATGTAAGGATTACCAAGTAAACCGACTACTAAGAAAATCAAGTGAACTCACTACTAGGTTATCCAACGATTACACTCCACACTCAAAACTAGTTGTACTTATATCACCTTATCAAAAGACATGGAAAAAGTAAAGTACTTGGGAATTGTAAATGACTTAAGTAAAGTGAACATGCTGAAAGGTAACATTAAACTAAGTAAAAATAAAGTAAACTAAGTAGAATTCTATAATGGTGGAAAATAATCTTGATCTTTATTTCTGGCCATGAACTATGCCCAAGAACAATTCACTCAAACAAAGATTATATACAAATGTTTAACACCAAATTGTGGGCATTCACTCTATTGCTAAGCATAAACTCACAAGAACAAACTACAAGAATTTGGCTAAGTGTTGGTGGAAAGTTGTTCCTTTGACATGATGGTGGGTTGGTATTTATAGTGGAGACCAAGATCCACTACATTGTACTTATAATGACATAAGTAGGGCTATGATATTGTAGATACAATATCTCATTCATTGACATAAAATATTTTATCATACCTCCATAATTAACTAGAAGCTTGTTTTTGAGTTAAAATAAAAGAAGGATAGAGTTCCCTACAAAATTTTTGGGGTTGTGTACAAACTTGGATACTATGAATTATTTACATGATTGACTCTACTATGAATGTCACATTGTCGTTTGAGTGATGTTTACAAAATTATCATGCATTGCATGATGGACATATATGAAAAATAAAACAAAATAAAACTTCAAATATTTAGGTAGCCTTTAAGTTCCTAGTGACAATGGCTTCTCCATCTATCTCTTTTCTTTGTCATCGGGTTTTTTAAAATTGGTATCAATTGAGTAATACCCAAAGTTTCTCCTCTTTTGATCTGGGGTCATGTACCATCTAGAAGAATTTAATGATATTTGTTCGAGTTGGCATTTTCCATGGGCAAGACAACTATTGAAAAATTTTATTTTATTTCATATACCAATTTACAAACTAACCTCTTTCTTCTTCAACTGTTCTAGTTATTTTTCTCGGCTCTTGATAGTTTTTCATTCTTCTTGCTAGATTTGTTGTAATGTCTTTCTGGTCCTGGTAGTTGGCCTTGACCACTTAATGTTTAAATTTTGCAATATGTAGCTTTTGTTAGGCATCCTGCTTATTTGCAAACACCTTTTCATATAGTGCATAAACTACAGCCACTTGTTGCTCTAGTTCATTTCTAGGTCTGCTTGCTATGAGCATGGCTAGATTAGCATAACGAAGGTTTGCTAATCTTACAAATTCTATGAGATATTCTATTTGTAGATCTTTATTATTTGTTTTTGCTTAATGTACATGGGTAAGTTCATCCAAGATCAACTGCCAATCAAGTGTTTGCATCAGAATTGAACTAATTTTAGCTTTAGCCATCTAGATTTCCTTTTCATTAATCTATTTATACATGCTCAATTGGTCTTTGAAGTGCTCTTTTAGTCTTTCATGCTTCTTGGCCTCAGTTTTCCATGTGCTAATATTAATAGCTAAGTTTTGGTGGATTGTGTGGACTTCCTCCATTAATAGAGTTCTATTTTCTCTAGTCAATCTTCTCATATTGAGGTTGACTCCTATGAATTGCTCTCTTAACTAATGGATGCTTTCTTCAAGGACATTCTTTTTGTTCTCAATGTTCATCAACCTCATATTCTCTATAGCAATATTTTTGTTTTCTTTCTCCAAGGTAATTAGGTTGTTGGTATGAGCATATGTATGGCCTTTAGTCACTAAGGCATTTCACACTACTTTCTCTTTTTTCATATCATCTTGAATCTTTCTAGCTACTAGTTGGGCTACCTGTTTAGTGTTGAATTTGTCTAGCTAGTTTGGCACTACGTATCATGCAGGGTCTTGTTTCTTTGCATGTAGCTAATTTTTCTTACAACCTCTACACCTCATTTTTGGCATGTTTAGCCCTAGTTTTAGAAATCACTAGCTTGCCCATAGCTAAAATAAGTTTTGAATGTATTATAATGATATTGTTGGGGATATCAAAAAGATTCTGTATTACTAACCTTGTTTGTAGTAGTCGATTTAAGATGTCCTCGTGTTCTTTTAGGGCCATAGAGGTTCCAGCTATGGTTTCAACATCTTTGGCTTCAATAATATCTACTGGTGGCACAACAGGGATATTAAATTTTTTTTTAATATGATCTATAATTAATTTACTACTCCTGTTGCATCCTAGTGTTGATAATCACAATTGTGGCTCCTTCTCTTGTTTCAATCATAACCTAGAAAGATGTAGCATTATTTGATATTTTTTGTGCCCAATCTTCATATTCTCCTAATTATAATGAGATTTAACCACTAGGGGGTCCTATTTATATTGCAAGCCTTTTGGGATTATCTCTTACTTGGTAGATGCTTGAGACTTCTTTGTTTCCCCAACTAATGTTGTTAGTGATTTATTGCAAATGGCTCATGGAGGATCTATAATCTTGTTAAGCTAGTGGAGCACTTGATTCTATCATCAATTGTTGTTAATCCATTGGATCCTACTTGCTCCTCTCTTGTAGCTAGCATGTTTTTGGCTAGTGTGGATTCTGCCACTTCATTAGTGCTTGCTAGCTTCTCCAGTTGATCTTTCTTGGAGGGTACTAGCTTTGACATCTTAGCATAGGATGCACTCTAGGCTTTTCCTAGAACATCATTGGAATAATCCAAAATTCCAACTTGCTTACACAGTCTTCTTATGAGACAAGGGAATGACAATATGATTTCCTTACCTTATTCTCTTTAAATCTTCTTTGGATTTCTAAAAATAACAAATGAGCTATGTTTGCTTGGAAATTTCCCATGAGTTTGGTACTTCCTCTTGTAACATATGTGAAAATCCTATTTAATATCTTAGTGGAAAAGATGTGATAAGTTCCGATCTTGAAGTAGATCTCTTTTTGAGTGGACAATCCACTATATTCTTTACCTACTCTTTTGTAAGCCCTTTGTAGTCATAACTTCTTTGAATTAGTGTAAGAACTTGTAGATATTTGTGCAATATTTTCTCCAACATTAGGAAGATTTAGTGCCTTGGAAATTTGTTTGACTAAGTAGGACACAATGATATCCGTAATCTTGATAGTTGGTAAAATTTTCCTAGATAGCATTCACCATTACATCACAGTGTTGGCCAAAGAGGAGAGGCTTGGAGTTTCTCTTAGACATTAGTAGATGTGAACTCCATGAATGATCCAAAGTTAAGTTCCACAATGTTAGTGAACATGATGGACTTCTCTTGGATAGCTTTGAGGCATTCATTTGATAGCATGAGGTGCTACTCTTACTTTTGAGCTAGTGGTGCTTCATCTTTAGCTTGTGGAATGTTCCATCATAGGTGTCAGTTGATGAATACTAAAGGACTAAGCCTTTTTCTTAGCTTGCAAATTCTGCTCTCCAGCTTGTTTTCTTCCTATGGGATTCTTACCATTTTTTTGTGAGGATCCTTTAACTGTGGGTCATTTAGAAGCCATCTACAATCATAAAGGATATGTTTAAGATTACCTAAGTTTTTAAAACAAGTTTCTAGCAGTTCATAATCTTTCTTAAGTTGTTGGAATTGATCAAAATGTAGCCTTGTTATTAGTTTTTAGCACATATTAGGATTACAGAGTTAGAAAAATCTCAAAAATAAACCCTTAACTGTTGTATTTTCTAATGTATTATGAACAAATTAGTTTTTGATTATCTCTCACAATTTTCATATTCTTGTTTATTGTGTATTGGAATGGTTAATTAGAAAGAATAGGTAGGTTTATTAACTTTTACTTAGTTAATTAGTTAAAATGTGAATAATTATTATAATTCTTACCCTTAATATGTTCTTTCAAGTGTGAAAAAAATTTAGCTCCAACAAACTATATGTAGTGCTCTCCCCCATGACTAAGTTGGTTGCTTTGTGATCAAGAGATTTCAAAAATAATGTAAATCAAAGCTACAGTAAGGAAGTTATGAAGTTGGGAAGCTTGGTTGTGAGAGGATTAGAAAAATGGCATGAACTTCCTATGCATCAAATGATAAGAATGAAAAAATTTTCTAATTCCTCATGCATATATATAGTTTTTTTTTTTTTTTTTTTTTTGCGACTGTAACATCATAGATATGAAATCGTAGCTATGATGTCACTATTGAAAAATTTGAGATTTTGAGAAATTTCTGATGAAAAAGTCAAGTGAAATGAATACTCTAGAAGATGTAGAGGTGGTCCAAAGGATTATTTAGTATGGATGATACTTAGAAGATGATAATTTAGCATTAAAAGTGGGAGAAAGAAGGAATCTTGTGCAAAGTAAGTTAATTAGGTATATAGGAGATGATTTGTAGGAATTGTTAAAAATATGATCAAATATAAGTATGTAGGAAAGTAAGAATGATCATTTAAGTGTTTTTAAGGCACAAGATGATGTGGAATTGGTCATTAGGTATGAAACACAAGAATTATACAACCGAATTCTCCCCAAAATAGGCTCTAGCCCTTGGTGCCCTTGTATAACCACACCTATAAGTGTCCATAAGCTCTTAAGGAGTTGAGTGTAAAACATACTTGTCTTCCAAAAACACATGTTAGTATTGCATTAATAAGAACATAATACTATATTATACAAAATCATTAAAGTATGATTGTATATAATAGTGAGGTAGAATGGGAGTAGTAGGGATTGCAAAAAATGGAACATGAGGTGTCTCACCATAGGCATAATGAATTTTCATATGATATATGGTTAGAGTAATAATTAGCCCTTATATCCAAGATCTAAACCAAGTCCATACCACTTACTAGTGACATCACATTGTATCATATCAAAAGCAACAACTACAATGCTACCAAAAATACAAGAAGTATTACCAGTTAGCAAAGAAATCCAAGGAAGTAGTTTATTAATAGCATACTTTATTATTTGTATTATTATTGTTAAAAGGAAACTTGGCCATTGGATAGAGGAGTGCCTTAAGGCATAGGTAACATGTCTTTCTAGCCTCATAACCAATGTGAGTCCAAGAAACCTTAAAATTTTTGAGAAGTCACCTATGTTAGACAAAGGTAACATGTCTTTCTAGTGGAACCCCCAGAAATTTTTATTCTACGCATTTATTAGGTTATTATTGTGTCAACCTTATGGGTAACATGTCTTTCTAGTGACATGGCAAGGCAACACTTATTTTAAACATACTTCCATTTTTCATTAGAACTCAAGTAAATAATACAACTTAACAATAGGATAAGACTTATAGTAGCAGCCTTAGAGAATCCACATACCCTTGATATCACACCTTTTTCATTCCCACTTGGTTTTTTATTTTTCTATCTAGGCATAATGATCATAGATTTATTTTAGTTTTATTGTGATGAGAATGTCATTATGTCCATGGTAAGAACCTCTTATTGTTGGAAATTAGCGGATGGATGATGTGGTCTCACTATATATGGAATTGGTTCTTTAATGATTTGATAACATAGAGTGGTCTTCTCATAATTGTGGCTCCATCTTGTTTTATTCCTTTATGCTTTATTGAAAAATCAACAACAATATGTATATGGAATATAGTAAAATATGATAGAAAAATGAAAAGAATGAAAAATAATAAGAAATAAAAAAAGTATAAAAAAGAATAGAAAAGGTATTAAAGAATATGAAGATTGGTAAGAAAAGTAAAAATTGAAAGAGTATAAAAAGAAGAATTGGTGCCTAAGTGTCAAACTTTAACACCCCCGTGACTATTGTGAAAAGTAGATAATTGGAAGATTAATGGATGGTAAACTACTTGGTAGATAGTGTAGATTTCCTTGAAGTGTAAGAAAAGTCACGAATGGTTTTACTTGTTGAATATTAACAAGGATTAGTTTTTGTGGGTTTGCTAGGTGATAAATTTGCATGTCATCATATTGGTATATAGCATTGAAGATGTAGGGTCCCTCCTATAAGGTTTGAAACTTAGCCTTTTGTGAAGCATGATTAGGATTGCAGCAGAGGATTCTATCACCTATCTTAATAGATACTGATCTTATTTTGACATCATGTTGACATTTGAAGTACTTTTTGTGGATTTCATTAATCATTTGAGTTACTAATATATTTTCATCTAAGAGATTTAAATTCATTAAGCATTCTCTTTAAGCTAAGCTTAAATCAAGGTCAAATGTGTTGGTAGTGGAAAGAGTATATTAAGTTCTACTTGGACTAGTAAAGTAGGTAATTTACCATAAAATAACTCATATGGGGAATACCCTATAAGAAGTTTCAAAGTGGATCTATATTTCCATAAAACAACATTTAGTTTGTTGCTCCAATCCTTCCTATAACAAATAATTGTTCTATTTAATATTCTTATGATTTCTCAGTTAGTCATTTCTACTTGATCATTCACTTGGGGGTGATAAGGTGTAGTTAGCTTGTGACTAACCCTAAGTTGTTGCATTAGCTTGTGAAATGTTGCTCCTGTGTAGTGAGTCCCATTGTCAGATATGAGCATGCATGGTACTCCAAATCTATTCAACCTGCTATTGGAAGAATCTAACAACTATTTTAGTTGTACAATCCTTAACTACAACTACTTCTACCCACTTTGTTCAATAATCAATCGTTACTATAATGTAGGAATTCCCTTTTGACATTAGTGTGATGGGTCCCATAAAGTCAATTTCCAAATGTTGAAGGTTTCCAATGGCTATATCCACTATTGTGGCCCTTCATTTTTTATTGTTAGCCCTCCATCTCTTTAGCATCTCTCACTATACTATGCAAACCAATATGCATCCCTTGAATATGGTAGGCTAAAAGTAACCTACCATCATTAGTTTTAATGATGTCCTTCATTTTGCATAGTGGCCACCACATGGTCCTTGTTATGCATCTTGTAGGACTCTTTGTTGAATTTCTCCTAGAATGCATCATTTTATCAACCCATTAGCACATATCTTTTTAGAGGTTTCCATTGATTCTCATATCTCTCTTTACTTTTTGGAGGAACTATTCCTTATATTTCTTATCCCATTTAACATGAATTTCTTGTTTGGTGAGATATGTTATGTAATCAGTAAGTTGTGACTTCTTTGTTGAGTCTACAATCATTGCAATTTTGGTAATTAAGTTTTCATTGAGAAATTGATTTGATATTTATTCATCATTCTCTTAGGGTTCACATCTAAATCTTGATAAATGATTTGTAACCACATTTTTTATTCCTTTCTTATCGATCATCATAATGTCAAACTCTTGTAAGATAGCTAGACATCTTATCACTATAGGAGTAATTGCTAGTTTTTTTATTAGAAATCTAATGGCACTATGATCTGTGTGGATATAAACAAGATACCCAAGTACATAGTATCTAAATTTTTCAAGTGCATACATCATGGCCATTAGCTCCTTCTCTATGGTGGTGTAATTCAACTATGCCTCGGTGATGCTTCCACTAGCACAGTGTATATAATAAGGTCTTTTCTACTCATCCAGTTGAGTTAGTACTACTTTTAGTGCGTAGTTTGAAGCATTTTTCATAATGTGGAAAGGCTTGGATCAATTTTTGTTTCAAGGTTTTAAATACTTTCTCACATTACTTTGTCCATAGAAATGGTCCATATTTGAAGCATATTTAATGAATCTTCTATGATATCCTTTATGGCTAAGAAATGATTTAACATCTTTGATAGTTTGTGACCTCTGAGTGATATTTTGGATGACTTTGATCTTTTTTAGATCCACGTCTATTTCTTGGTAAGATACTTGGTGTCCCAGAACTATGCCATCTTGGACCATTAAGTGGCTTTTCTACTAGTTAAGCTTTAGATTAGTTTCTACATATCTTTTCAACACTTGCTCTAAACGATTCATGGCTTGGTTAAAATCTATCCTGTATGTGGAGAAATTATCCATCAAGACCTTAACTCCATTGCAAATTTGCTTATGGGAGATGCTAAGAAAAATTCTTTGAAAGGTAGTGGGTATATTACATAAGCCAAAGGGCATTTGCTTGTATTCAAATGTCCCCCATGGACTAGTGAATGTTGTCTTTTCTTGGTCTTTTTGTGTAATGCATATTTGATTGTACCTATTATATCCATCTAGAAAGCTATAATACTGGTGTCCTATAATGGTATCCAAGACTTGGTCAACAAATGATAGAGGGAAATGGTCCTTGAATGTTGCCATATTTAACAACCAAAAATAAACACAAACCCTTCATTTGCCACATTTTTTGGGAACAATGACTTATGGGCTAATCCATTCACTATCTACTATAAGATAGATAATCCTGATCTTCAATAGTTTTTCCAGCTCTTGCTTGATGAATTCCTTAGGTTTTTGGTTCAAACTTCTTTGAGGTTAGAAGTGTGGTTTGATAGCTAGATTTGTATAGATTCGGTGTTGACAAATATGTGGATCAATTCTAGTGATTTCTTCATATGACTGCAAATGTAATTGGTCATTTATTCACCACTTTTAGTAATTTTCTCTTCTATTCTTTATCAAGTTTGGGATTTTTAATTATTAAAGTTTTATTATTTTGAAAAGCATATTTAACCATATCCGATAGGGCTTTCAGTTCCAAGGGATCTAGTGTATTTTTATTATATCTCTGATTGTCCCTATTCAATATCTTCCTTGTAGTGTAATTCCATATTAGGAGGTTGTCTTTTCAACTATTCTAGCTCATCAATTTCTTCAACATAGGAACTTGTGATTGTGTTTAATGGTTTCATGCATATCTTGGATTTTGTTTCTTCTTTAGTAATCAACCATTGGGTGCCTTTTTATTAAGTGACTATTGCATATAGGTACTTTTTTACACACGTCTTCTATGCATCCATTACATGCTATGATGGTGTTGTCTTTTATGGCCCAAATTTTTTGCACACAATTACACCCATTATTATTATATGCGATACATGAAACTTTGTGTCTCTAAATAATACTAGCTTCATCTTCCATGGAAATTTCTAAGGATAAGACCCTAATTCCAAGCTTTGTATCAACAATGCTAAGCCATGCTCTTCCCATAATTATGGAATATTCCCCTTTGTTATTTTCCACATGGATGACTAAAAAGTTAGCAAGATAGGACTAGTTACTTATGGTAGTGATAACATCTTCCACTTGTTCAAGTGGAATAGTAATGAATTGGTATGCAAGCTCTATGTGAATGTTACTCTTCTTTAGTGAGGGAAGATTCCAAGCCTTGTACATATCTTGTGAAATGAGATTTACTCATAACCTAGAATCTAAGAGAGCTTTGGATTGTTTATTTCCTATTATTTGAAGATAAACTACTGGACTCCCAAGATCTGTTCTTTTCTTGAAAAGTGCTCTTGCCTTAATCTAGTTTGTTATTTTTTATGTGAGCATGACTATTGTGACATATTTTTCTATGGGTATTGGAAACATAGTGTTCCTTGAAGGAGTTTGTGTGGATGGGGTGGAGTTAGGTGAAGTCCCCATCCTTCAAACCTTTTTTAGACTTGTCCTAAGAAAATGATGTTTCCTTGCTCTTGGTTCACTTGCAGTTATATCCTCTTATGTAGTGACTACCCTAGTAGCACTCTTTTATTGCAACTATGTTGGAAGCTCTTCTTACATGATTTGTGGAGGCACTAGTAGTAGGGAGTTAGGAGTATGAAGTGAAGAACTAGTTGTTGGTTGAGACATGTAAGAATTTGGATCTATCTATGAAGTAGTGGGTCAATGATATTGCAGTGGATAGTAGTGAAAGGAAACATGGATTAAAGTATTTCCTAGAGAGATTGGGTGTTAAATATAGTATCCATATGTATTTGGTTTCCTCTATGGATATTGTTGCCTTGGTGATGGCATTCCCCAAACTTGTGGTTGTTACCACTATTTCTAGTATTATTCTTGTGGTTGAGGATATGTCCTACTTAGATAGTACATTTATTCATATGGTTGTCAAAATTTACCTTGTGGATAAGGTAATCTCATGGTCATTTGTCTCTTGATCAATTTAGAGTTAAGTACATATGCTCCAGACTCTTATAAGTGGGCCATAATAGGTTAACATCCCTTAGGATGTTCATGTTGACACAATTTGCATTCTTCATCATCTTTTGAACTGGAGTCTATTACTTCTTCCATTTTAGCAACTTTTCCTTTATTTTTGTGATTGGCTCACCCATTGTCTCTTCATTTCCTCTTGACTTCACCTCAATTTAGGGCTTGTTTAGTGTTTTCTTCTACTATCTTCAATGCTATAGCAAATTTCTTATCTACAAAATCCCACATTTTCTCTACTTTGGTTGCAATGCCATTAACTAATTTTTGGATTGGTAAAGTACTTTTTTGGATCATATCTTCCAAAGTTTCCTCTTCTTATGATTTGCATATTCCTAGATCCCTTTTTCTAATGGTAGGATCTCTATCATATTCTTCAACTGATTCTCTTTTCTTTAACTCTTCTTCTTTTTTTGCCACTTGGTCAATGTGTCTCTGAATATGATAAGCTATCATCTTGAATAACCTACCTTGGGCATATACCCCAAAGGTTTCTCTTATCTTGTTTTGTAGCACATTGACAATGTGTCACACTTGTTCCCTTTAAGAAAATCCGTGGCATGGAAACCTATGTAGTAAGGAATAGTATCTCCTCATTGTCATATCAAGGGATTCATGTGTCCCTTATTTCCATCCTTGAATTTTTTTTCTCAAATTAGACACTTTAGAATAAGTTTGATATTTGTCATTAAAGAGCTCTAGGATGGTACTCCATCTTTAAATTAATTCTAGTTGATGGGTAACGAGGTATCCCTACGCCCAACCATATGAATCACAAAGTTTTCACATGTGATCCGATCCAATTTTGCAGACTCTATAGTTTCCAGTGCACTAGTTCTCTAGGAAGTAAACTTTCCATTAAGGATGTTTGTTGTCTTCCCAACTACACTTGTGAACCTCAAGGGTATGGTTTAAGTGTAATTGAGGCACATGATTTTTTTCATTTTATATGTTATGGTTTCGATGCTTGAAATAAACAAGATAGAGTATAAAGTAATTTAATACCTACTTTAATCTAATGAGCTAACTACTATTCAACTAGTCCTAACATAAGTATTCGGTCCACTGGTCGTACACATCCTAAACGTGTATAACATTGCTGGGTTACCAAGTGTTAAGCATTCTTGGGATTACCAAACGTCATACACATGCTTGAAGTGGTCGTACTTATGTGTGTACTTAATTACTATTTAGCTTATCTTCCTTAATTACTTAATTAGTTTAATTACTAGAAAACATTGAATAAATAGCTAAAAACATTAAATGCATGAATGAAACATTTAAACTATCTAGAATGCTGCAAGGTTTATCAAGAAGCTTATCTTTATTTCCACACACATTGTCATGCTCAGGTACAATACTGCTCGAATAAAGATCCCTACACTTCATGACTCCTGCTACGAGCACTTGGGAAAATATTCTAACTTTCAAATGTAAAAATTGCAAAAGCCTTGCTCCACTATGACTGAATGATGTCTAAACATGGTTGGTTGGCACATATTTATAGGCAAGAATAGACCTTGTGTTGATAGGGCCTACTTGACAAGGCCTAGTCAATGAGGCCTCATCGATGTAGCCAATCCGCAACTCATCATACCCCCATGACTAAATGAAAATGCATCCTCGAGTTCTTTACAAAATTGAAAAGGTATGGGATTATTGACTAGCATACTACTCAACAAAACTACATGACAAAACTAAGTGCTTGAATGTATAGATCAACAAAATTACAAATTTGGATATTCATGACATAAAATTGAACACCAAAAAAAATTAGATAGCACATCCCCTGATGGTGGGAAGATTGTTTGAAAAGATCACATAGTCCCAAGTGGTGGAGGCTCCTGAGGCTCCAACAAACCTTCTCCAGCTTTAGTCACATGCAGCAGTTAAGGCTATTCTAGTTGTCCAACTACTACTGTAACTTCTAGTAAGAGGCAAAAAGCATCCAGTAAATCTTTCATTTTCTCCTCCTTACTCCTAGGATCATGCATGGTCCATGTAGCTTCACAAATGTGGGTCAAAATGGGCACATTCTAAGGATAAGGAATTGCTAGGAATAGCTCCTTTACATTAACGAACTAGGCAAAAAATTGTTTATGCTCAATATCAAATGCACTAACTTTGTTTTGTAGCTCTTGTTAATCATTCATTCTCCTGGCTAGGTTCTTGATAATTGATTTTTGATCGATGAATCATGCTATGAGAACTTCGAGTTTATCATTTCCCATATCAAACTTTTTCTTGATGTCCTTATGGTGCTTGAACTCAGCCTTGTACAGTAGTCAATAGTCAACAGTTGGCCACCTACTTTTCGAGGTTTGACCTTGGCCATCCAGTAGTTAGCATCACTAAGTTCATATATCGGAGATTGGCCAATTCCATATACTCTGCCATTTCTTCAATTTGCAACTTCTTCAGGTGGATCTTCACTTTGTTATAGCCATCTATCCCATCAATGATGGGCTACCACACCTCTCTTCCTTACTAGACTTGCTAGAGGGCCTCATTTACTTTTGCCTTAGCCACTTGGATATGTTTCTCATTTACCTTTTTCTATAAGCCAACCTGATTGTGGTAGTGATTCTTAACTCTCTCAAATTTGAGAGCCTCATTTTTGCAGGCGGCAATTTCAATGGCAAATTTTTGGTGTAAGGCACAAACTTCCTCCATAGATAGATTACGATTATTTATGGTCAATTTTCTCAATTTTTTGTTTGCCCTGGTAAGCTATTCTTGTTGTTAATGAATTAATTTTTACACTTGTTGTTTTTGTGCATCGACATTTTGTAGGTAATGGTTTTTTATGATTACTGTTTGATTTTTCTGGTGTATTTGAACAAAGTCCTTTTGAACCAAGTAGGTTTTTGCTTCTACTATGGGTTAGTTGAAGATGGTCATTACCATTCCCTCCTTAGTATGTTTTAATTATTCTTGAAGTTGCTGAAAAGCTTCATCTCTAGTTGTTGTAGGGCTAAGGAATGTGGGATTAGCAAAACAAGCACGTAGTTCAGTAACCTTTGTAGCCAAGCATTGGTTGTGTGCTTGAGTTGTTTTGGGTTGCCCTTTCAAAATGATGCATTTTCTCTTTGCTTCAAATAGCTCCAACTGGGTTGTAGTAATGTTATCTGGAAAATCAAAGATGTCTAGAATTGACTGCCTAGTCCCCACCAATTGGTCTAGTAGTTCTTCATGTTGGGTCACACTCAATCTTCCGTTGATAGTTCCTATGGACGTCTACACATATTGAAGTGCAAATACATCTCATACAGATGTCAGAAGTATGTTAAGTACTTCTACAATGTGGTCAGTAACCACTTCTATAGCTATCTCCTACCCTTGGTGCTACATCACTAGTACTATTGCTCTCTCACCTTTCTCCAAGCACATTGAAAAGGAAGCTACATTCCCAAAGATTTCTACAAATAAATGGCATTGAGATAGAGACACTATCACCTCTCGAGCATTGGGATTCGATCTCATGGGCAACTACTTTCATTGACTAAGAATATTAGGCCATCCTCATCCATCTAACTAATTTCTTGAGCCACTTCATTAAGGTGACTCATCGCTGGTTGATATACAGATGGATCTTTACCACTTGTTTCTACTTTCTACTCTTGCTCATGCAAGAGCTATTATTGGATTTCACGCAAGCACTCAATGGATACATAGGCCTTCGATGTTGTGTCTTGAGGTGACAGTTGCTACTACTCTTCCTTGGACATGGAAGGCATCTTGTTCTTCATCATCTTGGACCAAGAGGCAATGGGAGTATGTCGAATCATGTTGTTAGTGTAGTGGATTATCCCTATCCTTTTGCAAATTTTTTAGATGAGGCATGGAAAAGGTAGGGTTTTCCTTCCATGTTCATTTTCTTCAAAACACTTTTCAATCTTTAGATAGATCAATTGTGAAAGGTTTGTTATAAATCTTTCACTTAGAGCGGTGCATGCTCAGGTGGAGAAGGCAATCACCATACTAGGCCTCATTGTTGCATTGAGGTGATAGGCTAATATCTTGAAGTATACATGCTCTACCAGTGTGAGCATGCCAACTACTTATGGTCAACCTTATAACACCATTGTGTCCACTCCTTTTTGACCTCTAGGCTAGGTTTCATAGATAGCTCTAACAATTGTGTCCTAGAATTAGGCAATCCAAGAGCCTGTGCAATGGCTTTAGCTAAGTAGGACACTTGAATATCCTCAATCTTCACCATGGAGCCTGCCCTTTTGTTGTTTCAGAAGAGGTACGTCTCTTCCATGTACCACTCCTCACTAAAAGTGATGATTGGCCACATGAGAGAGGTTTGCAATTGTGTCTTCACTTCTACTGGAGCATGCTCCAAGAATGGTCCAAAGTTTAGTTCCTAGAGAACTGAGCATTGAACATCATGGGGCCTAATTCTATTGAGATAGGCTTGTGTTAATGTGACTTCAAGTTGTGGTACAAGCCCTGGTGCCTCTCCTCTTTGCAATTGTTCTGTTGTAGCCTCTTCTTTGGGTATTTGTTTAAAAAATTTCACTTCAAGCTCATTTCGAAGAGGTCTCATTGCACGATTTCCCTTCACCTATTCCTAGTCTTGTTCTTGTTGGCCCCTTCCAATTCTGGGTCGTTTCTCCCTTGGTTAAGAGGATCATCCTTCCTGCGGTCATTTCCATCTTCGTGCCATCTATAATCACAACATGACCATGAGTTAGCAATTATTGTGTAACATGAAACAATTAGGGTAACTTATCTCCTTTGGACTGTTACACTTGGCTAAGTTATAATTATGATTGATTTGATCAATTTTAATCATTATTTTATTTATTTTTTAACATTAATAAGTCATACCAGAGGGTGTTCAAAGGGTTAACTCTTGAAAATTAATGGTTTCATATGGTGCATTCATTAATCCTTTGGGGTAATTAGAATTTTTTTAAAAAAAATTCATCAGAAACCTTAAGGTTTGCAGCCCCCATAACTAAGAGCTTACCTCCAATAGCTATAGGATCAAGAATGGACGGATTTGGAAAAACAGTTGAAAAGTTATGGCTATGAAAGGTTCTGGGTTCTAAAAAATGGCAAAAACTCCCCTCTTATTATGAATCAAATGACAAAAAATTGCAAAGTGTTTGGCAGTATTTATAGACTTTTTGCATTGCATTGATAAGGCCTAATCTACGGGGTCCAGTCAATGGGGTTGGCTGCGTTGACTAGGCCTAGTCAATGTGGCTATTAACCACCATTGACTTTGGTCAAACTTTGAAAATACAAGGAGTTTTTGAGTGAAATTGGAGTTGAATAGAAGTCCAAAAATCCATGAACATGATGAAAATAGTAGAAGAGCATGTTAAAGCTTAGCAAATTCAGAAAATTGAGAAAATGATTTGAAGAATGACTTAAGAGCATAGAGCTAGATGTATAATGGAGCACGTGAAAGATAAGATTGAAACAATGTCTAAGGTAAGGGACTTAACTATCCAAACCAAGAGATATGCAAGTGGGTCCTCCCCATAGCAAACACATACCCTTTTTGCCCTTTACATAGCCTTAACTAAGGAGTTCGTAGAGCCCATTGTTGATTAATGATCATAAAAATTTAAGGACCAACCAAACAGAATCTATCCAAGAATTTCAACACATCAAACTAAGACATCAAACATAACATAAAAACTGACAATGAGGTGAGTTATGGTAGCATAGATGAATGACTAAGAAGGTGGGATGGAATCCCGAATTGAGGTCATAAGAAGTCCCTTGTGAAGTTTGTGTTTAAAATGACTTGAGAAGATCCATCCTTAGTCTAGATCAAAACCAATCTCTTTTAGTGACTTTACATCACCACTCTAAAACTGATCCATTGCCTCAAGACACAAGAGTGTTCCCACAGAACAACCATCATTTCATAAAGAGAAGAGAAGAGAGTAGGAAGTGAGAGAGTTCCTTAGTTAGAGGGAACATTCAAGCATGGGTAACATGTCTTTATAGTCCCATAACCAATGCTTGTCTAAGGGGTGTGCTTTGAATTCTGATCATGTTTTTTTTTTTTTTTTGTATTTGTTTTGTTCTTTTTCTTCTTATCTTTCTTTTTGGATGGGAACCATACCATCCAAAGACTTTATTCGACTTCCTATTAGTGGATGATATGGAATGGTAAGAAGTCTATAAAAAAACTCAAGCACCCAAGTAAGTAGAACAGTATGAGTATTGAGTCTCCTTAAAGTCACACCCTATGCAAACCTTTGAATCCTTCCCAATTCTGGAAACTACCAAGGTTACAAATTTATTAAAATTTTATTTAATGAAAAGGACCTCAAATTTCCAAAACAAGGAAAATCATAGTGTTTTTGGATGGGTGGATGATGTGGACTCATTGCCTATTCCATGAAAAATAAACCATGTCTTAGTCATTAGACATCAAAATTCAAAAATAGAAACTAGACATTGACAATCACAACATTAAGCATAAACCACCATTAGTAAACAACACATTGGCATTGTGTCCTGTGGTAATAAAGCATGTTTATTAGAAAAAATAGTGAAAATTCACACATAAAAAATAGTAAAATATATAATAAAGTATAAAATATTCAAGAAAGATAAAACATACTAACAATGTTGTAAAACAAAAAATCAAGAAAATCAATAAAATGAAAAACCCAAAAGAGGTAAAAATTAATAAAGTGTAAAACAAAAAGTCAAAAACTAAGGATCCATGTATGTGTTTAGCATGGATGGTCATCTCCCCCATGACTGATTTGAAAGGAGGAGATGCAAAATATAGAGTGTGGTTGTCCATCCAAGGAGGTAGTAGTTGCACTGGCTTTTCTTAGCTTTAGGAAAGGTTTTACTTGTTGGATGTTGACCAACTTCTTTCTATGTGGGCTCTTAGGTTTGTAGATTAACATGGCCCCAAACAAAAAGGTTTCATCAATTATATAAGGTCCCTCCCACAATGTTTGGAACTTTTTTTTCTAGGATACATGTGTGGGGTTCCAGTAGAGAACCTTATCTCTAGGTTGAAATTGTACTTTTTGTATTTTAAAGTCACGACATTGCTTGTTAAATGCCTTGTGTACTTCATTCAAAGATAGGATCATTAATCAATTTTCATCCAACACATTTAGATTTATCAATATTTCTCTTTGTGCTAGGCTTAGGTCAAGGTCCAAATCATAGGTTGTTGAGAGTGTACAGAGCTTGGATTGAATCAGGAGCATTGAAAGTTTTCCATACACTAGCTTGTAGGGAGAGTAGCCAATAGGGAGTTTCCATGTTGAGTAGTAGGTCTAAAGGGAATTGTTGAGTTTTATGCTCTAGTCTCTCCTATATTTGCTGATAGTTCTTGTTATAATCTTTGTAATCTTCCTATTAGTTACCTCTGCTTGATCATTGGTTGAGGGATGATAGCATGTTGTTAATTTATGTTTGACCCCCAAGTGCTGCATGATTCTTCAAAAAGTAGCACTTGTAAAATGAATTCCATTGTTATAAATTAGTGCACATGGCATCCCAAACCTATTTACAACATTTTGTTATACAAATCGAGCAGCAGTGGATGATGTACAATCGATGACTGCTGCTGCTTTTGTCTATTTAGTGCAGTAGTTGATTGCTACAATGATATATAACTTTTCATTGGACATGGATGTGATGGAACCCATGAAGTCAATGTCCCATATGTCAAAGGGCTCTAGTGGTTGAATCCACTATTGAGGATCATCAATTCGAGTGGTCATCCCACCATCTCATTGATAGCATTCATAGGATCAGATAAATTGGTGGACGTCCTTAAAGATTGTAGGCCAATAGTATCCTACCATTAGGATTTTTATGGCCATGCATGTCCCCACATAGGGTCCTCCACAAGGGCCTTCATGAGCATCCATAAAGGTGTATGGTGATTTCCATGAAGTACTTAGCCCAATGAAGAAACTATTGTTTCTTCCTAAAGTTTAGATCTTGTGGCATCTCTTGAGTGAGAAGGTAAGTAATAATGTTGTCATACCATGTTCTTTCTATAGGCACTTGGTCATTTATTGCTTCTATAAAGAGGATTTTGTTTGAAACTTGATTAGAGAGTGGGCTCTCCTTCTCTTTGTTATGCCATCTTCACTAAGAGAGATGGACAATGACCACATTCTCAGTCCCATTTCAATCCACCATTGTGAGATTGAATTCCTACAAGATCACCAACCACTATATGATACTGGGGCTCACCATTGGCTTATTCATTAGGAAGTGAATGGCACTGTGATATGTGTGCACAAATACTTTATAGCCAAGCACATAGTGCCTGAACTTTTCAAGATCATATGCCACTGCCATTACTTCTTTCTCAATTGTGGTGTAATTCAACTGTGCACCCACAATGCTTCGACTTGTGCAATGGATGTAATATGGAAATTTCTTATTATCCAACTATGTAAGCACAACTCCCAAGGCATAATTAGATGCATTGGTCATTATGTGAAATGGTGTAGACTAGTCTAGTGCCCATAGAATTGGAGTTTCTACAAGTTTCTCCTTTAGCTGTTGGAATGTATGTTTGCACTCCTTGGTCCAAATAAATGGAGCATCTTTGTTTGTAAGCTCAACCAACGACTTTGTGATCTTAGAGAAATTCTCTCTAAATTTTTGGTAGTAGCCAGTGTATCCAAGGAATGATCAGACAACTTTGACTATCTCTGGTTGGTGTGTGATTCCTTAGATGACCCTTATATTTTTCAAGTCTACCTCAATCCTTGCCTGAGTAAGTATGTGCCCTAATACTATGCTTTCCTAGACCATTAAATGGATTTTCTACCAATTGAGCCTAAGATTTGTTTCAACACATCTTTTAAGTACTTACTCAAGGTGGTCTAAGGCTTACTCAAATGTAGCCCCATAGGTAGAGGAGTCAGCCATAAAGACGTCTACCCCGCTACCAATCTGCTATTGAGAAATACTAAGGACCAAGCATTGGAACATTATAGGGACATTGCACAAAACAAATGGCATTTTACAATATGCAAAAGTCCCCCAGGGACTCGTGAATGTTATTTTGGCTTAATTTTCTAGTGCAATCTATATTTGGTTATAACCACTATAACCATCCAAGAAGTTATAATAACAATGCCTAGATATAGTGTCCAACACTTGGTCCACAAATGACAATGGAAAATGATCTTTAAATGTTGCCATATTCAACAGCCTAAATTTGATGTAGACCCACCACTTACCACCTTTCTTTGGCACAATTATGAGTGGGCTAACCCACTCACTATTAGCAATGGGATAGATGAACCCTCCTTGACGAGTTGTTCTATTTCCTCTTTGATGATCTTCTTCAACATGGGATTCAACTATCTTTGTGGCTACCTTCTTAGCTTCATGGTTGGGTCAATGTAAATATGATGCTGGCATATTCTTGGCTTGATTCTAGTTAGCTCAGGATATGATCAAGAAAAGGTTGTGGGCCATTTGTTGATCACCTACAACAACTTATCTTTTTGTTCAGGAGCAAGATTTGCATTGATGATAATCAACTTGCCATTATTTAAAAATGCATATTCCATGCTAGCTGGTAGAGTTTTTAACTCTAGAGGCTCTTACTTAAAATTATCAAGAATTTCCAACTCTCCCCAATAGGTACCATCATCTTCATCATTAGAGAGTTGGTGATGAACTTGCTTAAGTTCATCCATGCTTTCAACATAGGCACATGTCAAGCTCTCAGTAGGTTCCATGCATAATGTGCTACTATCAAAGTTAGTTGTCATTCACTAGGTACCCTCCTATTTTGTGGCTATTGCACACAAGCACCTTTGGATATTAGTTTCATGTGCATACTAATTGCATTCCTTGATGAATGTGCTTTTAATGAACTAGATTTTCTACATGTAATTACACCTGTTATCACTACATGCAATGCATGGAACTTGCTTCTTCTCAAGCTGTCTAAATTCATTTTCCTTAGAGATTTCGAAAGAGATGTCCCTAATTCCCATTTGTGGATCAATAGTGCTTAACCATGCATGTTCCATAATGATGGGAAAATTTCCCTTGTAGTTTTTTACCTTGATCACAAGAAAATCAGCAAGATAAGACCATCCATAAACTATGGTCATGATTTCCTCCACTAATCCTAAAGGGACAATGATTGATTAGTCTACCAATTCTAAATGAATATTACTCTTCTTGAGAGGTGGTAGGTTCCAGGCCTTATTCATGTATGTCCATAGGAGATGAGATTGACATCGGAACCAAAATAAAGAAGAGCCTTACATGGCTCATGTCCTACGATCTACAAGTAAATAAGAGGACTTCTTAGGTTACATCATTTCATGGAAAGGTTGCTAGCCTTGATCCAATTGGAAATAGCATGAGTTAGCATCACATTGTGGATTTGAGGTGTTATTTAGTTTGAAGGGTTCTCAAATATGTATGATGTAGAGGATGAGGGTGTTGGAGATACAGGGCAACCAGTCACATTAGCTTGTGAGGGCTTGGAAGCACTGTTGGGTTGAAAAAATGATCATTTCTTGGATTGATTGTCTGAACCACTCAGCTGGAAGGTTGGTTCTCATAGCATTTTGTTGCTATGGTTGTGGGATAATTTTGCCTTGCATGGATGGAACAAGAGGTAACTGGGTTGAGGGTAGAAGGATGTGTGTAGATGGATGCAAAGGATGGCATGGATATGGGTGCTCTCCTAGAGTATATGGTGAATGAGATTGATGATATTCTAGAGGGTAATAGTGATGTTGGAATGAGGCGTGGCTGGCTAAACTTCATGAAGAAACATGTTGCTAAACATAGTACTCATATGAAGTTTGTTACCTGTAAGGGTACTACTATTTTGGTGTGGCATCCCCCATGATTATGATTGCTATCATTGCTGGTATTGCTCATATGGTTGTGATGGAGGTCCACTAGGATACTAGGCCTATTGTTGTTGGTGGAAATACCTTAGATTGCCTTGAGGATAAGGCAATCGTCTAGGTGCTTACCTCCTTACTAGTCGAGGATTTAGTGTGTACACCCTAGACTCTTGTAAGTGTGACATCACAGGGCAACATCCCTTAGGATGTTCATATTGACAAATTTCACACCCAACATCATCATTAGAGTCTATCTCCACAACTTATTCTATTGTAGAAGCTTTGCCCTTACCTCTTTGGTAGGCACATTCAACTTCTTTTTTCCTCTTGTGGTTGTGATCACTATTCTGCTCTTTGGAATCTTCAACAATCTTTATAACAATTTGGAACTTTTCATCCAAAGAGTCCCATAATTTGTCAACCTTAGCTGAAATATCATAAAATTTTTTTTGGATGGGCAAGGTTTTCCTATTCATCACTTCATTAAGTGGCAATTCCTCCTCATCACAAAATTGGACCTTCCTTTTTCTAATGGAAGGGTTCCTATTATATTCTTTTTCACTTTCCCTTTTTTGCAACTTGCCTTCTTCTTTTGCTACCTACTATATCAGCCTTTGTATCTAATGAGCTCTTAGTTCAGATACTCTCCCTTAGGCATAAACCCAAAGAGTTCTTCTAACTTCTGCTCTTAGCCCATCTATGATGTGGCAAAGTTGTTTCCTCTGAGAATAACCATGGCTAGGGCATCGATGTAAAAGAATAATATTTGCCCATGGTGGTGTACAAGGGTTCATGTATTCCTTGTTTTTAGACTTGGATTCTCCTTCTTAGATTGGACACTCTAGAGTATGTCTAGTATTTATCATTGAATAGCTCAAGCAATGTACTCCATCAACATATAGATTCCAACCTCAAGGACCGGTACGAGCTTTCTACCTCTTTAGTGAGTGGCCTAGGGAATAGCTTTAATTTCTGCCAGTTATTATCTTTATTTTGTAAGGTGTAGGCATCATGAAATGATTATAGATGGTTTTGTGGCTCAGAGTTATATCCCCCCTCAAATCTTGGAATATTCTTCATGTCTAAGTGCTTGATCCAACTCTCTTTCACATCCCTAGTTGGGATCTTAATTGCCTCTACAATGTTAAGCATGCTTTGAGTTGCCAATAGAGGTTCATCATCATCATTGTGTCGATGACACCAATGATGGTTTCTACAACCTCTTCATTCTTCATGGGCTCTACAATCATTGTTATCTCATTGATCACCTTCATCATGATTATTTCTTCAGTGGCTTCTATTAGAACTTGAAGATGAAGATGAATATTCAAAATTAGATGAATAGGATGAAGAGGAAGGTGGACCGCCACAACCACTGTGGTGTTTTCCACCACCTCTTTGTTTATCATGATCACAATCCTTAGATTCCTTGTCATCATGATGCTTGCTTGAGTCCTTGCCTTCATTGCCATGTTTTTTGGAACTTGGTTTGTTAATAGTGGATCGTAAGTTTAGGGCCACACCCTTGTCACAAATAATAGGGTATGGAGAATCTTCATGTTGAGAATCCCTAGAGGGAGGATCCTCATTGTTGATTTGATTTAGCAAGAATAATGGATTGGTGAAGTATTTTTCTTTTGCAACCTCATGGTGCTTTTCTTGGTGTTGATCTCTCCTATGTTGTGTTTTAGTGGGATGATAGTCCTAAGAGTCATAACCATGCACAACATATTCCTTCTAAAGATCTAGGATGTCCAACCTCTTAAGAGTGTGAAGTAGCATCTCAAGCACAAATCGATCAGGGGCATTACGATGTTGCCCTCCTTATCATGCCATTGCAGTTGTTGATCTTGGTGCAAGATGAAGAAGAAATCAGACCCATACTCATTTGGATGAGTATATACCACATTGTACTATTGTGTGACCAACAGTTTAACATCTTCATGCCTATGAGAAGAAGACATTTTTCAAACAAATAAAATGTCAGTGTGCTTTTGTAGTTATATAATTTGAGAATGATGTCGACCTTGGGGTTCATCCAATGATATTAATAATGTTCACTAATCCTAAATAGTACACATCTTAATAAAAAGAGTCCCTAGAAACAACACCAATGATGAGTAGGGAGGTACCCCCTATGCGCAACCATACGAATCACAAAGCGTTCATGTGTGATCTGGTCGAATTCCATGGACTCTATAGTTTCTAGTGCACTAGTTCTTTAGGAAGTAAATTTTATGTTGAGAACATTTGTTGTCTTCCCAACTACACTTGTGAAGCTCAAGGGTATGGTTTAAGTGTAATTGAGGCACATGCTTTTTGTCATTTTATATTTTATGGTTTTGATGCTTGAAATAAACAAGATAGAGAATAAAGTAATTTAATACCTACTTTAATCTAATGAGCTAACTAATATTCAACTAGCCCTAACATAAGTATCTGGTCCCACTTGTTGTACATATTCTAAACATGTATAACATTGTCGAGTTACCAAGCATTAAGCACTACTGGGATTACCAAACATCATACGTATGTTCGAAGTGGTCGCACTTATGTGTTTACTTAATTTCTATTTAGCTTATCTTCCTTAGTTACTTCATTAGCTTAATTACTAGAAAACATTGAATAAATAGTTGAAAACATTAAATGCATGAATGAAACATTTAAACTATTTAGAATGCTACAAGGTTTATCAAGAAGCTCATCTTTATTATCATACATAGTATCGTGCTCAAGTACAATAGTTCTCACATAAAGATCCATACACTCAATGACTCCTGCTACAGGTACTCAAGAAAATATTCTAACTTTCAAATGTAAAAATTACAAGATCCTCGTTACACTATGATTGAATGATCCCTAAAGATGGTAGGTTGGCACGTATTTATAGGCAAGAACATACCCTACACCGATGGGGCCATGTCAATGCATGAAATGATGCATCGATGGGCCTAATCAACGAGGCCAAGTTGACGAGGCCTAGTCAATGTGACCAATTCATGACTCATCACTAGTTTTAAGGATTTGTACTAGTTCTTTACTTTTTTTATGAGGGTTCTAGAAAATAACTTTGATTTTCACTAATCACTTTCAATATTTTGCAAGGCATAGGCATCATGGAAGACTTGGAGATGGTCTTGTGGGTCTGCATTGTATCCACCTTCAAACTTTAGGATATTATTCATATCTAGTCACTTGATGTGACTATTCATTTCATGCCTATTAGGAATATAAATTTCTTTCCTAATATTAATCATGTTACGAGTGGCCAGTAGAGGTTCTTCATAGTCTTTAGGTTCATGAACTCTGTTGTAGTGGTGATCCCTCTAATGCTCAAAGCATTCTCTCTCTTTATATCTAACCCTTTTGTTTCTTCTCTCATGATTATCTTCTTCTTCATCATGACATCTTCTACAATGCTCATATCTCTCATGATCCCTTCACCTCTCTCCATCATGATCCCTCATTCTTCTTTCTCTCTTGTTAGAATCTCTGCAAGAGACTGAGAAGGAAGAGAAAGATGTTTCCAAAACTACAAGAATTTAGCTTAGTGTTGGAAAAAATTTATTCTTTTAACGTGATGGTGGGTTGGCATTTATCATGAAGACAAGGACCCACTACATTATATCTATGATGACATAATTAGGGCTATGATATTGTTGATATGATATCAAATCTATTTACATAAAATATTTTATCAAATATCATCTTTAAGTTATGATGTAAATAGATGCCATATTAAGGATGTTCTTAATGAAGAAATCCTGAAGTTGACATCTTGCCTAAATGTCCTTAGTGATGGAAGCTAATCTTTCTTCTCTTTAAGAATTTCCAATTTTTCTACAATGAATTTGAGAGCCGCTCCCATGTCCTCAATGTTCTTAGCTAAATATTAGACATATTTCTTTTTTAGTGTCATGATCAATTTTTCCTAAAAGATAAAATACACAAGTACCGATAAAAAAATTTAAAGACATTAAGAGTATATCCAAAAAAGGTCTTGAAGTGCCTAAATAGATTTAAGAAAGATTATGAAAACCTAAATTGAAAATGACTTAATTCAATAAGAGCCATAAAGAGAATTCAAAGTATTATAAGTATCCAAAACTAGATTTGGAATACCCAATAATTTCCAAAAAAGAAATAACAAAATCCAATTTAAGATCTATACAATTCTTACAAATCCTAGATAATCAAAGCTAATGGGTATTAAAAACATCAAGAATTTCCAATACCTAATACAATTGATTACCTAAAAGATCCCAAAGGAGTTTAATCAAATCCTAATTGAGTATGGAAAATAATAAAAATTGATATTGCAAACCAAAATGGAACTAGAGGTAAGTGAATCCTTGTGTTATGATGTTAAGAACTCTTCCACATAAGTGAATTGTCTTCAATCCAATGCTTTGATACCAAGATGATGGGGAGCTCCCTTAGATTCCATGATTCAACTCCCTCAAGATGCCAAAAATCCCAAGATGTTGGCAAGAATTTAATATGGAAAAGAAAGAGATCTTTATTATTACTTGTAGAAATGAAATGAGATATGAGAATACAATGGAAGTAACGTCCTAAGGATAGACAAGTACTTAAGATAGACAATGGCTCTCACTGAGCTCAAGAGGACTCTCACAAATGTCTCTCAACTATCTTTCTAATAGATGTCTTAATTACCTCCTCTAATTATGATCCAAAGCTTGAATAATGATGAAGTGTCTTTGGTTTGTTGCATCAATACAATGTCGCCGATGGGATCCCGTCGACATAGGGTTTTCCTTGTTGATGTGTACCCGTCGACATTGCACCTTAGAAGGTCTATAAATATGACACCCTAGCCATGCTAATGGGGGTTAGAATTTCAATTGCTAACATAGCTCTTACAATTTATATTTATAAGAGATAGAATAATTTTCTAAGTGCCCATAGCAGGAGTCAAGAAGTGTACGAATCCTTATTTGAGCACTGTTGTACTTGAGCACCGTAGTGTGTGCAGCAATAAAGATAAGATTTTTAATAAACCTTGCAGCACTTGGACTAGCTTAATGATTTATTATTTTCATTAATTAAGAAATGAATTAATCTAGAATGATTAAGACTTTAAGTAATTAATTACTTAAACTAACTAGACTAGCACACATAAGTGCAACCACTTCAAGCATATGTATAACACTTGGTAATCCTAGTAGCGCTTAACGCTTGGTTACCCAGTAGTGTTGTACATGTTCAGGATGTGTATGGAAAGTGGGACCAAATTCTTATGTTAGGATAGTTAGTCATTAATTAGCAATTAAATTAGTTGAATTAGTTAATCAATTTATTCTCAATCTATTACCAATCTTAGGTGAAAAAAATATAAAATAATAAAAATCATGTGCCTCAGTTGCACTTAACCATACAACTGAGCTTCATAAGTGTAGTTGGGAAGATAATGATCATTCCATGATTATATTCACCTTCTAGATTGAATCCTATGTATGAGAACACTAGAAATCCATGGAATTCAGCCGGATTATGCATGAACATCTTAGTGATTCATATGGTTGAGTGTAGGGGTACCTCGTCACTCATCATTGGTGCTATTGCTTTAGATTTTTAGCCAGTACCATGCATTATAAATCTAGGACTAGTGAAAATTACTCAACATTGTTGAAATGAACCTGATAAAGTTAAATCATAATAATTAATCAAAACTATACTATAAGAACATTGAGAAATTATTTCGAACAACAATATCTTCTTCTGCTCACACACAAGATGATTCTAAGTCAACAATACAACAAGAATGAAGAGTGGTGTACATTCATCTTGATGAGTTTGTACCCAATTTCACTTACATCCTTCATCTGGATGAACAAATAAGGTGGTAAGACATGGAGGGAAATGTTGTATTTCCACTTGACCGATCTATTCCCAAGATGTTGCCCCAAACTCTTATAAGGTTGAACATCGAGGAGCTTCAAGGAGAGTATGTTGTGAAAGATCATGACTTCTAGGACCACCATCCCACTAAGACACAATGCAAATAAGATCAGCAATAGGAAAAGAACTGTGAAGCCATGAAGAGGAAATGGTTCACTAGTCCCTTGTTCCTACTAAATCAAAAGAATAATGAGAAACCTCTTTTCAAGGTTTCTCAACATGTAGACTCTCCACCTCCTAACTTTGGTGAAGGGGTGCTAAATGCAAATCCTAAATCAGTAATCAACAATCAAGGTTTTGGTAACAGTGAGTCCCATGGTCATGGGAGCTCTAAGAAAGGAAGTTGAAGCAAGAACTTGGACAAGCATGATGACAATCACTCTAAGGATCATGGCCATGACAAACGAAGAGGAAGTGGTAGACACCATGATGGTGGCAGTCCTCCTCCCTCTTCACCCTCTTCATCTGGATCAACTTCCTCCTTTGAATCTGAAAAGAATTGTAGGCAGTGGGACAATAATGATAATCATAGAGACCATCATGAATGAAGGAATGATAGAGGATATCATAGGCGTCATCAAGATCATGATGATGAACCTTTTTTGGCCTCTTAAAATATGCTCAACATTGCAGAGGTTGTTAGAATTCCTTCCAAGCATGTGAGAGATAGTCGAATCAAGTAGCTAGACATGAATAATATCCCCAGATTTGAAAGGGATATAACTCAGATCCTCCAATGCATCTACAAGCCTTTCACAATGCCTGTGCCTAACAAAATATTGAAAATGTTTAGCAAAATCTCATGCTATTTCCTAGAACACTCATGAAGGAAGCAGAAAGTTGGTACAATCGAAATCAATTTGTCGATTGAGTACAATGTTAGAATTGTTTAATGACAAGTATCAAACGTACTCCAAAGTGTCAAACTTGCAAACATAAATCCAAGGCTAGAAACAAGGAACACATGAACCCTTGGATGCTGCCATGGGTAGATATTATTCATTATTGCACTGATGCCCTAGCCATGGTTACTCTTAGTGGGAACAACTTTGCCACATCATAAATGGGCTTTGCTCAGAAACATGGAGGACCCTTGGGGTCTATGCCCAAGAAGGATTGTCAAAATTAAGAGCCCATCAAATACAAAGGTTTATTGAGTAGTAGCAAAAAAAGAAGAAGAGTTGAAGAAATGAGAAAGTGCAGAAGAATATAATAAGGATCCTTCCATCAAAAAGAAGAAGGTATGCTTCTATGATAGTGAGGATGAGTCACCTCTTGATGAGGTGGTGCAATGAAAGACCCTGCCAATCCAAAAGTCTATGTTTGAAATTTTGGTCAAGGTAGATAAAATGTGAAATTTTTTACATGAAAAATTCCAAATTGCTCTAAAAATTATAGAAGAATCAAGAGGGCAGAGTAGTGATCATGAATGTAGGAGGTGTAAAGAAGCTGAATGGCCTACCAAAGGGGCAAGGGTAAAACTGTTGCAATAGAAGTTGTGAAGACAGAATTAGATGATGATGGTGGACATGACATTTTCCACTATAAACATCCTAAGGGATGTTTTCCTATTGTGTCACACTTACAAGAATATGGGGTGTATGCTTTGAATCCACAACTATCAAAAAGGCAAACACCCATAAAATTGCCTTATCCTCAAGGCAATCTTAGGCAATTCCACTAGCAACAATCCTATTATCCAAGTGGAACTCCACCACAATCATATCAGCAGTGGTAGTAATCACAGGTGTGGGACATGCCACCATCATTGCAACAATATCCTTATAGGAAACTAAATCCATATAGATACTATGTTTAGCAACCCTTATCTCCATGTGACTCTTCCAGTCATGTTTCTTCTTTCCAGCATCACTACCACCCTCTTGAATATCACCAAACTCATTCGCCAACTCCTAGGGAGGATCCCATATTCTAGCCATACCCTCCTCATGTGCCTACACCTATTCCTCCACCCTTAACATAGCTATTACCTACTCCATCCATGCAAGATGAGCTTCTAGCTTAGCCATAATGATGTAATGCTACAAGGGCCATTAATCTACAATTAGTTAATCAACCGAGTGATTTGGAATCTACATCTCGCAAATGACCATTCTTCCAACCCAAAAACCCTCATAAGCCCTCACAAACTCATGTGGCTAGTCATCCTTCTCCTTCCCCATCCTTTAAAAATCATCAAATCAAGAGACCTTCAAACCAAATGCCTCACAAGATTCACATTGTTATGTTAACTCATGTCATATCTAACTAGATCTGAGTTGGCAACCTTCCTAAGAAATTAGCCAATCCTAGAAGTCCCCTTATCTATTTACAAATTACTAGGAATAAATCATGCAAAGCTCTTACGAATAGTGAGTGGGTCAACTCACTCATGATTGTGCCAAAAAAAGGTGGAAAGTGGTGGGTTTGTATTGATTTTAGGCTATTGAACATGGCACCATTTAAAGATCATTTTCCATTGTCATTTGTCGATCAAGTGTTGGACACCATTTCTAAACATTGATATTATATCTTTTTGGATGATTATAGTGGCTATAACCTCATTCAAATTGCATTAGTAGATCAAGCCAAAACTACATTCACTAGTCCCTGGGGAAAATTTGAATATTGGAAGATGCCTTTTGTTCTATCTAATGATCTTGCCACATTCCAACACTTGGTCTTGAGCATCTTTCAGTAGAAAATTGGTAGTAGGGTGGAAGTCTTCATGGATGAATTTTCCACTTATCATGCTACATTCGAGCAAGCCTTGGACAGCCTTGAGCAAGTATTGAAAAGATGTGTGAAGATAAACCTATGGCTCAATTGGAAAAAGAGCCATCTAATGGTCTAAGAGGGCATAGTCTTGGGGCACAGAATCTCACAAGTAAGGATCAAGGTAGACCATGAAAAGATAAGGGTCATCCAAGGAATAGCTCATTAACCAAAAATAGTTAAAGATGTCTAGTTATTCCTTGGACATACTAGTTACTATCAACGATTCATAGAGAATTTCTATAAGATCACAAAACCATTGATCGAGCTAACAAAAAAAGATGCTCCATTTCTTGGACGAAGGAATGTGAAAATTCATTTCAATAGTTGAAAGAGAAACTCATAGAAACTCCAATTCTATGAGTACTTGATTAGTCTAGATCATTTCATATTATGATGGATGCATCAAATTATGTGTTGGAAGCCATGCTAATGCATTTGGATGATTAGAAACATCTGTATTACATTCACTGCACAACTCGAAGCATTGTGGGTGCATAGCTTAATTACACCACAATAGAGAGAAGTAATGGAAGTAGTGTATGCTTTGGAAAAGTTCAAGTACTATGTGCTTGGGTACAAAGTGTTTGTGCACACTAACCATAGTGCCATTCGCTTCTTGATGAACAAGAAAATAGTGAGCCCCCATGTCATACAATGGTTGGTGATCTTGAAAGAATTTGATCTTATGATGATAGATTGAAAGGGAACTAAGAATGTGATTGCTGATCATCTCTCTTAGTTAAGATGGAATAACAAAGAGAAGGAGAATCCACTCTCTAATTAATTTCCTGATGAACTCCTCTTTGCCAAAGCAATTAATGACCAAGTGCCCATAGAACCAAAATGGTATGATGGCATCCTCACTTATCTTCTCACTTAGGAGATGTCACAAGATCTAGATCACACAAAGAAACAATAGTTTCTTCATCAAGCCAAGCACTTCATGGAAATCAATGAACACATTTACAAGGTGTGCACCAATGGCCTGATTCATTGGTATGTCCCTAATACTTATCAACTACACATTTTTCAAGATGCTCATGAGGGCCCTTGCAGAGACCACTATGTAGGGAGATGCATGGCCATTAAAATAATAATGGTAGGTTACTATTGGCCAAAAATCTTCACGGATGTCCACCAACTGTTTCAATCAAGTGAACATTGTCAATGAGATGGTGGGATGACTGGGTGAATGGAGGAACCTCAAAAGTGGATCCAATCACTAGAATCCTTTGACATATGGGGCATAGAATTCATGGATTTCATCACACCCATGTCTAATGAAAAGGCATACATTATTGTTGTCATTGACTATTATACTAAATGGATAGAAGTAGCAGCTGTCATCAACTGTACATCATCCATTGCTACTAAGGTTTTTTAACAACACATTGTAAATAGGTTGGAGATGCCATGTGCACTGATTTATAATAATGGAACCCATTTCATAGGCACCACTTTTTGCAAGCTCATGTAATGCTTAGGGGTTGAACATAAATTAACAACACCCTACAACCCCTAAGCCATTGGTCAAGAAAAGGTTACTAATAGGGAGATTATAAAGATCTCAACGAAACTCTTAGCAAATATAGGAGAGACTAGAGTACAAAACTTAACGATGTCCTCTAGGCCTACTGCTCAACATGGAAAGTCCCTATAGACTACTCTCCCTATGAGTTGGTGTACAAAAAATTACTAATACTTCCTATTCAATCCAAGCATCGTACACTTTCAATAGCATATGACCTAGATCTTGACCTAAGTCTAGCACAAAGAGAACGATTGATCAACCTTAATGTGCTAGATAAAAATTAATTAGTGGCTTTGTCCTTAAATGAAGTGCATAAGGCATTCAACAAGAAACGACATGACCTAAGAATAAGGAAAGTGAAATTTTAACCTAGTGATAGGGTCCTCTACTAGAACCCCACATATGTTCCACAATGAACTAAATTTTAAACATTGTGGGAGGGGCCTTATAAAATTGATGAAACCTTTCCTTCTTGGGCCATGATAATCTACAAACCTGAAAGCCCAAATAAGAAATAGTTGGTCAACATTCAAAAAAACAAAACCTTTCCATGAGCCCAAGTAAACCAATGTAACAAATACCTTATCAAATGGACAACCTTTCTCAATCTTTTGAATCTCCTCCTTTTAACTTAGTCATGGGGGAGATGGCCATCTATGCTAACCATTTACATAGCTTCTCAATTTTTCTATTTTTTATTTTACACATTTTTTTTTTACATATTATTTATTTTACACCTTTTTATTTTATACTTTTTTCTATTTTACACCATTTTTTGTTTTACACCATCATTGGTACATTTGATTTTTCTTGAATATTTTACACTTTCTTGTATAATTTCCTTTGTTTTGGGTGTGATTTTCTAAATTTCTGCTAATAAAGTGCTTTTTGCCAACAAGACATAGTGGTGTTGTAGCTATTTTTAATGATGGTTTGTAGTTATTGTTTTTTATTGCTAATGTTTGTTTTCTATTTTTGAATTTTGGTACTGATAACTAATACATGGTTTCTTTTTCATGGAATAGGTAGTGAGTCCATCACATCCACCCATCCACAAACTCTATGGTTTTCCTTGTTTTGGAAGTATAAGGTCCCTTTTCATTAACAAAAAATTTAGCAAAATTGTGATCTTGGTAGTTTCTAGACTTGGAAAGGATTCAAGGGTTTGAATAGGGTGGGACTTCAAGGGGACTTAATACCCTTTATACCTTTCTACTTACTTGGGTGCATGAGTGTTTTCATGGATTTCTTATCATTCCATGTCGACTAATAACAAGAAGGTAAATAAGTCTTTGCATGGTGTGGTTCCCATCTAAAAAAATAAAACAAATGCAAAACAAAATTTTATATATATATAACAAAAAAATGATGATGATAGGAATTCAAAGAACACCCTTTAGATAGAATAATGGGCTACAAGCACTAGTTATGGAACTAGAAAGACATGTTACCCATGCCTGAAGGTTCCCTCTAACTAAGGCCCTTTCTCACTTCCTACTTCTTTTTTCTTCTCTATAAGGAATGGTGACTGATTTGTAGGAGAACTCTTGTGTCTCAACGGGGTGGACCAATCTTAGAGTGATGATGCAAAGTCACTGAATATGGTTGATTTTGGTCTGAACTAAGGATGGATTTTATCATGTCATTTAACCACAAAAATTTATGAGGAACTTCATGTGGACTTAATTGGAAACTTCATTCCAATTTCTCTATTATCCATCTATGCTTTCCATGACTCACCTCACTACCAATTTCCATGCTATTGTTTGATGTCTTGGTTTGACGTGCCTAAATTCTTAGGTAGATTCTTTCAGGTTTTGGTTCTTAACTTTCATAACCATTAATATCCTATGCATCCCATGAACTTGTTAGGTTGAGGTTATGTAATGGAAAACAGGACATATGCCTACTATGAGGAGGATCCACTTGCATATCTCTTGGTTGGGTTAGTTAAGTTCCTCATCCTTAGACATTTGTGCATCTCATTCGATGCATCCACTTGTGCACTCTTTAAGGAAATTTCTTCAATGAACACATTATCCACCCAATTTTTCAATTTTTGAGCTTTCAACAACCCATTTTGATGATTCCATCAAATTCTTAGCTTTTCTGGGACTCCATGGACCCCACTTTCATCAAAAAACTCCATGTAGTTTCTAAGACATTCAAGTTGAAAATTTTTGTTTATAGTGTTTGTAAATGGGTACCCATCGATAGACCCCTTGTGTATACAAGATCCCATATACATGACCCCATCAACATAGCACAAAAATTGTGTGTGTTTTTGCATGTTTGTGCACGTGCACATCCATACTTCAAATGTTTCACATTTCCTTTCAAATACCAAAGGAGTTTTTATAGTTTTCAAAGCCTAGAACCTTCTAGAAGTCATATCTTCTAAACAGTTTGTCCAAATCACTCTATTCTTCGACCTTGTAGCTATTGGAGGTAAGCTCTTAGTTATGGTGCCTACAAACTTGAAGTTTTGATAGAAAATTTTCTAAATATTTCTAACTCCCACAAAGATTTAACGAAGAAACCAACATGAAAACCTCAAATTACAAAATTTAAACCCTTCCAACTAGATTTGATAATACTTTAAAATTAAAAATTAATAAAATAACCAATCTACCATAGCATAAAAATAGTATATATATATGCATCCATCCTTCAAATTTTTCACATTTCCTTTCAAACACCAAAGGAGTTTTTGCAGTTTTTAGAGCCCCGAATCTTCCAGAAGCCATATCTTCCAAACAATTTGTCCAAATCACTCCATTCTTTGACCTTGTAGCTATTAGAGGTAACCTCTTAGTCATGGGGGCTACAAACCTAAAGTTTTGATAGAAAATTTTATAAGTATTTTTAACTCCCACAAAGGTTTAACAAAGAAAACAACATGAAAACATCAAATTACAAAATTTAAACCCTTCTAACTAGCTTCAATAACACTTTAAACTTAAAAATTTATAAAATAACCAATCTACCATAGTTCAGCCTTAGCCTAAGTGTAACTAATTGATGAGATGAGGTATAAAAACATTATAAGTTACACATTATATATAGTAATTCTTAGATTTGTTGTGGCCATAGATGGCACTAAAAGAGAAGCACACATAGGAAGGAGGACCATCATAGCCACAGAAAAAATGACCATGAATGGAAAGGGACCAAGAACAAAATAGCAACCCATGCTATGGGACCTCTTAGGGAGGAGCCCAAAGTGGAATCTATTCATCAGATTCTAGAACAAGCAACAATGACATAGCAATCCCACTGGGATGGTGCACCAACTCCACAAGTAAACCTTGAGCTGCCTCAAGTAGATAAAATCAAAGAAGGTTCAAAGAATGGTGCTCCAAGAGTTACATTTTTGCTCTTTCTTGGAGCAAGCACCTCAAGAAGTACAAGATCAATTGAAGACCTCTCCCATGTGGCCCATCATCACTTCTAGTGGGGAGTGGTACATGAGAGAGACATTCTTATTCTAGAATGATAGGAAAGCTGGTTTAATGGTCAAAATCAAGGAAATTTTAGTGTCCTACTTGGTGTAGGTCATTTCAAAGACACTTGGGTTGTCAGATATTAGGGCAAATCTCGCTAAGATTCCAATACAAGTAGACCCCAACATCAAGAAAGAATGCATATAGTGGTGTTATGGCATCAACCGTAAGTAATTTGGTGCACTCACACTAGTGGAGAGAATCTATTATAAGACTGCAACCTTTCACCTCAATCTAATGGTGAGGCCAAGAAAGATCACTACCTTTTCCACCTGTGTGTGTGCTGCTCTAAGCGACAGATTCCTTATCAACCTTTCACAACTAATCTATCTTGAGATAGAAAAGTGCTTCAAGGAGAATGAACATGGAAGGAAGGCACCCCTCCACCACCCCCCGCCCCTTTCCATGCCTCATCAGAAAAGAATGTCAGAGGGGAGGAATAACCCACTATACAAATGATGATGTCCAACATGCTTCATCTGCTAACTAGATAGAGATGATTAAGGACAAAGTTGCTACAAAAGTCATCCAAGAAGAATAGCAACAACCACCACCTTCACTACCCACTCAACAAATAGTTCCAGACATTGCTACAACTTCTCAATGATTGCACAAACTCCAAGAATGACTCTTGAGTGAGTACGAGCAACAAGAGGGAACAAGTGATGGCAATCCATCTATGTACTAGTTAGCAATGGGCTACCGTAGTACTAGATGTATTTACACTTAAACATGTGCAAACATACATAGGAACAATAAGCAACAAGTTGAGTGCAACACAACATGAACAATTGCTGGACTGACTCGTGGGAACCAAGCAATCAATTATAGATGTCTTTGACCTTTCAAAGAACATAACTACAACCCAGTCAAAACTATTGAAAGCAAGGGGCAAGAACATCATTTTGAAGGGGCAACTCAAAATAGCCAAAGAGATAAATGAATGCTTGGCTATAGAGGTTTCCAAACTAAGAGCCCAAATTGTTGACCCTGCATTTCTCAACCTAGCACTAACAAAGGATGAAGCTCTTAAACAACTTCACACAAGATTTAAAGGGGTTGAGAATCCAATGGAGATGGTGGTGTTCTATTGATCCTTGGCAAAGGTCACTTAGCATAAAATTCAAAAGGCCTTGGATTAGATCTTCTAGGAGAATGTATGATTAATCATAGAGAATCATTGCGTGCGAAATGTTGATGCGTAAAAATAGTAGATGGCAGATTTCATCCATCAACAATAGGAGTAGTTAGCTAGAGTGAATGCTGAGTTGAGGAGATTAGTAGTAGAAAAAATCTCTCCATGGAGAAGGTCCATGTTCTTCACCAAAAAACTACAATCGAAGTAGCCGCATCAAAGTCAGAGGCTCTCAAATTTGAGAGAGTGAAAAATCACTGCAGAGATCAAGTTGATCTACAGAAAGAAGTTAATGAAAAACACATCCAATTGGCAAAGGAAAAAGTAAATGAGACCCTCCAACAATGCCAACAAGGAAGAGAGGTATGGTAGCCTACCATTAATGGGATAGATGCCTACAACAAAGGAAAGATCCACATGAAGGAGTTGTAGACTGAGGAGATGATAGAATACATGGAGCTTACCAATCTCCGATATGCAAATCTGGCTATGCTAACCACTAAATGACCATAGTCTGAATTGGAGAAACAAGTGGCTAGCTTGTACTTGTTGTGCGAGGTAGAGTTCAAGCACCAGAAGGACACCAAGTAGAAGTTTGTAGTGGCAAATGTGGAACTCGAGGTTCTTAAGGTGAAGTTCACTGATCAAAGATCAATTGTCAAGAACCAAGCCAAGAGGATAAATAACTACCATGAGCTATAGAACACACTTAGGGCATTTGATATCAAATGCAAGCAATTCACTACCTAGTTTGTCAATGTGAAGGAGTTGTTCCCAGTAATGCCCTATTTGTGGGATATCCCCATTCCAGTTGACATTGGTGATGTCGTGTGGATTGTGAATGATCCCTGGAGCAAGGAGAAAGATGAATGCATTATTGGATCCCTAAAGTCATATCATACATCAAAATAACTACAATAATTCTAAGAAAGCACACTACATTTCGTTTCTTCTAATGCAAGATGTCTTCTTCTCATAGGATTAATTTTCCACCCAAGTCTGATGGAGTAAATTAATAGGTGGCCCAACAATACAAAGTAATATATGTTCATCCTATTGAGTATGTACCCAATTTCACCTTCATCCTACACCAAGATGAACAATTGTAGTGGAAAGACATGGAGGGCAACATTGTGTTGCTACTCGATTGATCCATTCCTACGATGCTTCACCAAACTCTTATGTAGTTGGGCATCCAAGGGCTTCATGCTAAATATGTTGTGCAAGATAGTGACACCAAGGATTATCATCCCATCGATGCATAACATTTAAGGGATCGATAGCTAAAGCAGCATTACAAATCTATGAAGGGGAAGTGATCCAATGATTTCCCATTTCTAATGTACCAAAAAGATGGTGGATAACCCTTCTCTAAGGGTTTTCCATGTAAAGAGACTCCTCTCTTTGACTTTAGTGAAGGAGGTCAAAACTAGAAGTTGTAGTCCATGATACATAATCCTTGTTTCGGCAAGAATGGATCCCATGACAAAGGGGGATCTAAGAAGGAGAGTCATGGTAGGGATGTGGGCAAGCAACATGATCACAATCATGGCCATGACCATTGAAGAGGGGGTGGTAGCCACCATGATGGTGCTAGTCCTCCTTCCACTTCACCTTCATCATCTTCTTCTTCCTATTCTAGCTCCTAATGCAACTACAGGGGATGCAATCGTGATGGAGGTGATTGACAAGACCAAGATGATTGTAGGGACCATCAAGCAAGTCAAGATCTAGGGCATGGGCATCCAAGAGAGGTCCATCACCATGAACAAAGGGATAGCAAAGGGCATCATAAGCATCAAGATCATGGTTATGATGAGCCTTTTCTTGCCACCCAAAGCATGCTAAACATTGCAAAGGTAGTGAGAATTCCAACAAGGCACATGAAAGATAGCAAGCTTAAGCAATTAGATATGAATAACATCTCCAAGTTTTAGGGGGGATATAACTCCAATCCACAAAATCATCTTTAGGCTTTTCACGATGTCTGTGCCTTACAAAACATAGAAAAAAATTGGCAAAAGCTCAAGTTGTTTCCTAGGACACTCATCAAAGAAGCAAATAATTAGTACTAGTCCTTATAATTAGAATCAATTCGTAGATGGAGTATGATGCTTGAAATATTCAATGACAAGTATTAAACATACAACTGAGTGTCCAATTTGAGGAGGCAAATACAAGGATGGAAGAAAGGAATACATGAGTCCCTAGATGCCACCATGAATAGATATTATTCCTTATTACAATAATGCCCTGGCCATGGTTACTCTTAGTAGGAATAACTTCATCATATCATAGATGGGCTTCACTCTAAAATGAGAAGAACTCTTGGGATCTATGCCCAAGGAAGATTGTTAGAGTTAAGAGCCCATTAGATCCAAAGGCTAATTGAGTAGGTAGAAAAACAAGAAGGAGAGTTTAGGAAATGTGAAAGTGTAGAAGAATACAACCAAGATCCTTCCATTTGCAAGAGGGGGGTCTGATTTTGTGATTGTGATGAGGAATCAATACTTGATGAGGTGGTGAACAGAAACACCTTGACAATCAAAAAATCTACCTTTGAAATTTCAGCTAAGGTAGATTAGTTGTGGGACACTATGGATAGTAGATTTCAAGTTATTCTAAAAATTATTGAAGATTCTAAAGAACAAAGTAGTGATTGTGATCGTAGGAGGTGAAAGCAAAGTGAATGTGTCAATCAAAGGAGTAAGGAAAAGATTGCTGTCGTAGAGGAAACTATGGAAACTAAATTAGATGATGATGGTGGATGTGACATCTACCAATATGAACATCTTAAGAGATGTTGCCCCATCATGTCATACTTACAGGAGTCTAGAGTGTATGCTCTGAATCCATGACTAGTAAAAAGAGAAACACCTAGAAGATTACCTTATCCTTAAGGTAATTTGAGGTAATTCCATCAATAGCAACATTATTATTTGAGTGGAATTCCACCACAATCATACAAGTAGTATCAATAGTGGTAGTAACCATAGTCATGGGGGATGCCACCAGCAACGCAACATTACCCTTATAGACAAATAGATCAATATGGGTATTATGTTCAGCAACCCTTATCTCCAAATGACTCTTCCAATCATGTTTCTCCTTTCCAACATCATTGCTATCCTCCCGAGTACTATAGAACTCATTCTCCACATTCCATCCCTATCCTCCTCTTGTTCTTGCAGATATTCCTCCATCCTCAATGTAGCTACCACCTGCTCCATCCATGTAGGATGAACTTTCAGCTCAGCCATAGCAATGCAATGCTACTAGGACCTTCAATCTAAAATTAATTAATCAACCAATTGGTTTGAAACCTCATGATCATAAAAGACCAATTTTTTTACCCAACAACCCTACTAAGCCCTCATAGAGTCAAGCAGTTGATCACCTTGCTCCTACCTCATCCTCTACAACTCATTCCATCGAGAACCCTTCAAACCAAATACCGTCCAAAATTCATATTATTATGCTCACTGATGTCATATCTAATTGGATGTAGGTTAGCAACCTTCCCAAGAAATTAGCTAATCCTAGGGATCCTCTTATCTATTTACAAATTGTTGGGAATGAACCATGTAAAGCTCTTCTTAATTCAGGTTCCAGTTTTAACTTGATTTCTCATGAGATGCATACTTCTTGGAACCTGTGGCCTCTCAAGAAGAGAAATATCTAATTAAAATTATTAAAATAGTCCATTACTATTCCATTTGGACTAGTAGAAGACATTGTGACCATTGTTTGTGGGTGGCCTTATCCTAGTAATCAAAGTTGAGAACTGTAAGGGAAACTTCCTAATCATTATGGGAAGGGCATGGCTAAGAATTTTTTATGCAAGAATGGGCATCAGAGATCTTTCCCTACAAATATCTAAGGAAAATGCATTTGGAAAGATCGAGAAGATGTAATTTCCATGCATTGCGTATACCAATACAAGATGTAATTGTGTGTAGAAACTTTGATTTGTGAAATGAACATCTATTTTTGCATGCAAGTAGTCTACACATGAAGTAGATATTCAAAGGTTTTTATACATAGTAACCACAAAAAAGGAGGGTACCCAGTGGTTGACCACTAATCTTGAAAGCAACACAATGTGCATGGAACCTACTAAGAGCCTGACATGTGCTTATGTCACAGGCATGAATGAACTAGAGTAAGTTCATCGCCAACTCTCTAATGATGAAAATGATGATACTAATTGGGGAGAGTTGGAGATCCCTGAGAATTTCAAATAAGAGCCCCTGGAGTTGAAAAATCTACTTGCAAGTTTGGAATATCAATTTTTAACAAATGGCAAGATAGTCATACTTAATGCCAAATTTTCTCCTAAGCAAAAAGCAAAACTATTGAAAGTGGTCAACAGATGGCAAATAACTTTTACTTGGTCATATCCTAAACTCATTGGAATTGACCCATGAATATGCCAGTATAACACGTATACTGATCTATCCATGAAGCCAAGAAGACAATCACAACAATAGTTGAACTTGAAACTTCCATTGTCATTCGTCGATTAGGTGTCAGATACCATATCTAGGCATTACTATTATAATTTTCTAGATGGTTATAGTGTGATGAGTGGTGAGGTACCCCTAAGCTCAACCATATGAATACAAGCATTATGTGAAACACCGTGAAAATTACGGGTCGGCCTCAGGCGAAGAT
>MNCI01035621.1:0-16037 GCA_015680685.1 Gnetum montanum
AATAATAGTCAAATAAAGGATATAAAAATTTAACAAAATATCCTATCATGTATTTTCCATTCACTTATGTAAAAAAATAACAACAACAATAACAATAATGTTAATTAGCGAATCTATTAAAATGCATCTAATAGTATTAAAGAATTAATAATCAAATTTATGAAAATTTTTATGTTGTGACACATATGGTAAAGAATTCAAATTCTACTAATATTTACTATGAATTGACACTTATTTATAAACTAACCTAGTTTAAAATTGTAGCTTAACAATTGTAAAATGTGTTTTAAATGCTTTTTCAATATTATACAAATGTAATGTTTATTTCATCTTTAAGAGTGTGCTAAGGGCATATGAGTGTAACTTTGTAATAACCTTTAAAGAAACCAAGGAGTATCTTCATTTTATATTATAATGGATAATTGTTATATTATCATTGTAATGATATGTGTTTTATATTACACAATCATTTTTAATATTTAAAACTAAAATTAATGCTTTATGAAGTTCAAAGACATAAGATATACTAAAAAATTATTACATTTTTACTTGAAATAAAGATAAACTCTACAAATTCACCAAATACCAATGGGAGAAACAAAAGAAAATTATATAAGATTTTTATTATAACATTATAATATTGTCTCAAATAGGTAGTTGATGAGTAGTGAGGTACCGCTACATCCAACCATACGAATCATAAGCATTCACATGCAATTTCGTCGAATTCCATAGACTTTGTAGTTTTTGGTGCACTAGTCTTCTAGGAAGTGAACCTTTGCATTAAGGTTAATCATTGTCTTCCTAATTACACTTGGGACATACACTGGTATGGTCAAGTGTAATTAAGACATCTAATTTTTATCATTTTATATTTTATGGTTTGGCGTTCAAAGGGAGATAAAAGTAATTGGATTAACTAATTTAAATTAACTAATTAATTAGTGTCTAACTAGTCCTAACATAAGCATCTGGTACCACTTTCCACACATGTCATGAACTGACGTATCCACTACTAGGTTACCAAGTGCTATGGTACTAGGTGTGCCAAGTCATAATGCTGCTAGGATTACCAAGTGAATATGCATTATGCTCAAAGTGGTCATACTTATGTGTTTAATCTATCTTGCTTATATTACTTAAGTGCTTCACTAGCTTAATTATTGAAAAAAATTTAATGCATAAATAAAATATTTAGTCTATCCAATGTGTTGTAAGGTTTATCAGAAAGCTCATGTTTATTGCCGCATAGACTATCGTGCTTAGGTATAACAATGCTCAAATAAAGATTCATACACTTAATGACTCATGTTGTGGGCACTTGGGAGAAAATTTCTAACTCTCAAATAAATGAACTATAAGATCTTTGCTACTATTGAAATCTTGATGCCATAAATGTAGTTGATATGTGGGTATTTATAGGCAAAATATGGACACTACATCAATGGGGCCTTATCGATGCATAATACAATGCATTGATGGGGCCTCATTAATTAGGCCTCATTGATAAGACCCAATTGATGAGGCCACATCAACGAGGCCTTGTTGACATAGCTAACAAAACTATGACTCATCATACACCCACAACTGAATGAAAACTTGTCCTTAAGTTCTTTTACAAATTTGAGAAGATATGGGATTATTGACTAACCTTTCATAAACAAAATAGACTGACTTGATAAAAATAGAGTGCCTAAGTGTATGGATCAACACATTACAAAAATGGTGGTGTTCATGAAATAACATTAAATACCATGACATGACTTTTCAAAATTGGATAGCATGTTCCTTGATGGGATGAAGTTTGGTGGAGAAGATCAAACAATCCTAGGTGGTGGTGGCTCTTGAGGTTTTGAGGAACCTTCACTAACTTCATGCACATACAATAGTTGAGGTGGCTACAGTTGCCCTGCTACTACTATGACTTCTAGTGGGAGGAGGAAAGCATTCAATAGTTCTTTCATTTTCTCATCCTTACTTTTAGGATCGTGCACCATCCACGTAACTTCTCCAATGTGGGTATGAAGAGGCACATCCTAGGGACATAAAATTGCTAGAAATAGCTCCTTTGCATTGATAAACTAGTTAAAAAATTATTTATATTCAATGTTGAATGCTCTAATTGTATCTTTTAACTCCTAGTAATCATTCATCCTTTTGGCTAGGTTCTTAGCAGTTGATTGTTGGTCTATGAATTATTCTTTGAGAACTTTGAGTTTAGCATTTTTAGTCTGTAACATCTTCTTGGAGTCTTTGTGGTGCTTGAACTCTACCTTGTATAGTAAATATAAGCTAGTCTCCTCTTTCTCTAACTCTAACTATGGCCATCCAGCAATTAGCATAGCTAGATTCGTGTAGTGGAGATTTTCCTACTCCATGTACTTTATCATTTTTTCTATCTACAACTCTTTCAAATGGATGTTCACTTTGTTGTAGGCATCAATCCCATCAACGATGGGCTACCAAACTTCTCTTCCTTATTGGAGTTACTAGAGAGCTTCATTTAATTTTACCTTTGCCATTTGGATATGCATCTTATTGACTTCCTTCTATAGGCCAACCTGGTCTCCATAGTGATTTTTGACTTTTTCAAAATTTAAAGCTCATTTTTTAAAGTAGTAATCTCAATAGTAGACTTTTGGCACAAGGCACAAACTTCCTCCATTGATAGATTTTGATTTTCTGTGGCCAATCTTCTTAACTCAATTTTCACCATGGAAAGTTGCTCGTATTATTGATGAATAAATTCTTGCATTTGTTCCTTCTAGGCATTAACATTATGTAGGAAATGATTTTGTGAGATTAGAGTTTCATTCTCTTAGCACACCTAAGCCAAGTCATTCTGAATTGATTATGTATGTGCCTCTGCTATGGACTAGTTAAAGATGGTTGTTACAACTTCCTTCTCAACCTTCCTAAATCATTCTTAAAGTTGTTGGAAAGCTTCATCTCTGGTTGTTGATGGGCTAAGGATTGCAGGATCAACAAGATGGACACGTAATTGGCAATCTTTATGGCCAAGTGTTGATTTTGTGCTTGAGACATTTTGAGTTGCCCTTCCAAAATGATGCATTTGCACCTTACATCTAGCAGCTCTGACTAGGTTGTGGTGATGTTATATGAAAAATAAAAGATATCCAAAATCGATTACCTAGTTCCCACTACTTGATCTAATAATTTTTCATGCTAACCTACATTAAACATTTTGTTGACCATGCCTGTGGATGCCTATACATCTTAAAGTGCAGTTACGTTTGGTACATACACTGTAGGTGCATTTAGTGCTTCAGTGACATGNCCACCGCATTAAGGTGACTCATTGCTGGTTAGTACATAGATGGATCTGCACCACTCATTCCTACACATTGCTCTTGCTCACTTAAGAGCTACTCTCAGATTTTGCACAAGTGCTCAATGGCTATGTAGGCTTTTCGCATTATTTCTTAAGTGGGTGGTGGTGGTGGTAGCTTCTCCTCTTCCTAAGTTATCTTTGGCATATTTTCTTTCACAATTTCAAACAATGAGGCCAAATGAGCATGCCTTATTGTATCGTTGACATAGAAGATGATTCTTACCTTTTTGTAGAATTTTCGAATGAGGTATGAAAAGGGTAGGTTTTTTCTTCCACATTCATTTTCCTTGAAATTCTTTTTAATCTCCAAATAGATGAGTTATGGAAGGTTTACAAGAAATTTCCTACTTAGATTAGTGTATGCTTGGATGGAGAAGGTGGTTACCTTGCTTGACCTCATTGTTGGATTGAGGTAATAGGTTGCAATGTTCAAATAGATGCACTCCACTAGTGTGAGCACATTGTATTCCTTACGAAATGACCTTGTAGCACTGCTGAGTCCACTTCTTTTTGGCCTTAGGATCATCCTTCATTGATAATTCTACAATATGTGTCCTAATGTTAGGGAACCTAGTGCTTGCATGATAGCTTTGGCCGAGTAGTATACCTAAATATCTTTGATCTTTATTGTGGATCTTAGCCTTCTATTATTCTAGAAGAGATGTGTCTCTCCCATGTACCATTTCCCATTGTATGTTATGACTAGCCAGATGGGAGAGGTTTGTAGTTGTGTTTTGACTTCTATTGAAGCTTTCTTTAGGAATGGCCCGAAGTTTATTTCTTGAAGAACTAATTGTTGAATATCTTGAGACCTAATGATGTTAAGATAGACTTGAGTAAAAGTGACTTCAAGCCTTGGTGTGGGTCTTGGCACTTCTCCTCACTATGATTGCTCGATGGCCACTTCTTCTTCTAAAATTTGTCTAATAAATTCCACTTTGGGCTCCTCACAAAGAGGTCCAATTGCATGGGTTGCCTTTGGCAGTTCTTCAGCTTGTCCTTGTTGGCCCCTTCTAGCTTTGGATAATTTCTCCCTTAGTTGAGAAGGTTTTCCTTCCTGCGGGTGCTTATGTCTTGGTGCCATCTATAATCACAATAAGACCATGGGTTAGCAATAGTTGTGTAACATGAAGCAATTAAGATATCTTTATCTCTTTAGGATAGTTGCACTTGGCTAAGTTAAGATTATGGCTAATTTAATTACTACAATCATTATTTTATTTGTGTTATTATTAATAAATCATTCAGGAGGTTGTTGAAATAGTTAACTCTTGAAAAATTAATGTTTGTATATTATTAAAGTTATTAACCCTTTGGAGGATCTAGAAAATTTTTCAAAAAATTTCATTCAAAACCTTAAGCTTTTTAGCCACCACAATAAAGAGCTTACCTCCAGTAACTACAAGATTAAAAAATGGAGTGATTTGGACAAATGGTTGGGAAGTTATGGGCTTTAGAAGGTTTTTGGCTCTGAAAAATTGCAAAAACTCCTCTTGTTATGAAGAAAATGATAAAATTTTTTGTATGCAATGGTATATATAGGAATTTTACATTGCTTTGATGAGACCTCGTCAATGTGATTGGCTACATTGATGAGGCCTCATCGACATAGATGTTGTAGATGATCCATTGACTTCGGTCAAACTTGCAAAATACAAAGAGTTTTTGAATGAAATTGGTATGAAATGAATTCTTAAAAGTCCAAGAATAGTATGAAAATATGAGAAAAATATGTTGGATCTCATAAATTTAGAAAAATGGAGAAAAATGATTTAGGGGATGAATAAAATGAAAGGTTAAGGAACACTGAGTGGAATACATAATGGAATATGCAAAAGATAGGATTGTAGTAATGTTTAAGGGAAGAAACCTTAACTAATCAAACCAAGAGCTATGCAAGTGGAACCTCCCCATAGTAGGCTCATGCCATTGTTGCCGTTGCATAACCTCAACTAAGGAGTTCATGGGCCCCATAGTTGATTAATGGTCATGAAAATTTAAGGACCAACCAAAAAGGATCTATCTAAGAATTCCAACACATCAGACCAAGACATAGAGTATAACATAGAACCTAGCAGTGAGGTGAGTTATTGCAGCATGAATGGATGACAGAGAAGGTGGAATGGAATTCCAAATTCAGGCCATAAGAAGTCCCTTATAGAATTTGTGTTTAAAAATGACTTGAGAAGATCCATCCTTAGTCCAAACCAACACTAGCTACTTTTAGTGATTTCACATCTCTACTCTAAGAGCAATCCATCCACATGAGACACGATAGTATGTCCATAAAACAACCATCATTCTATAAAGAGAAGAAAAGAGAGAAGTAGGAAGTGAGAGAGGGCCTTAGTTCGAGGAGACCTTCAAGCATGGATGCATGCCTTTCTAGTCCCATAACTAGTTCTTGTAGCCCATTTATTTTTCTAAGGGGTGTGTTTTGAATTCCTATCATTTTTTTGAAATGAGAACCACACCATGAAAGGACTTATTTTTTTATTTTTTCTAAGGGATGTGCTTTGAAGTCCTATCATTTTTTTGAATTTTTGGATGGGAATCACACCATGCAAAGACTTTATTTAACTTCTTATTAGTGGTTGGAATGGAATGCCAAGAAATTTATGAACAATACTCAAGCAATCAAGCAAGTAGAAGAGTATAAAGAGTATTGGGTCCCCTTGAAGTTACACCCTTTACAAACCATTGAATCCTTCCTAATTCCAAAACTACCAAGATCATGGTTGATTAAAAGTTTCCTTATGGAAGGGTCCTCAAATTTCTAGAATAAGGAAAATCATGGAGTTGATTGGATAGGTAGATGATGTGACTCACAACATGTTCCATGAAAAATAAACAATATCATAGTCATCAGATATCAAAATTCAAAAATAGAAATGAGACATCAACAATCATAACATTAAGCACAAACCATGATTAGCAAACAGTAACATCAGCATTGTGTCTTATCGTAATAAAGAAATTTTATTAGCAAATATGAGGAAATATCATACTTGAACAAAAAAAAATAAAGTAAAATATATAAGAAAGTGTAAAATAATCAAGAAGGGTTCAAAGGTACCAACAATAGTGTAAAATTAGAAAAATATAAAAATAAAAAATTTGTAAAATAAAAACATGGAAAAAAGTACAGAAACTGAGAAGCCATATGGATTTTTAGTACAGATGGCCATCTCCCCCATTATTGAATTATAAGGAGGAGATCCAAAAAATGGAATGTGGTTGTCCATTTGTCGAGGTGGTTGTTGCACTGGCCTATCTTGGTTCAAGGAAAGGTTTTACTTGTTCGATGTTGACCAACTACTTTTTATTTGGGCTTTCAGGCTTGTAGATCAACATAGGCCTAGAGGAAAAGGTTTGATCAATTATATACAGTTCCTCCCACAATGTTTGAAATTTTTCCTTTTGAGGTACATGTCTAGGGTTCTAGTAGAGGATCTTATCTCCTAGTTGAAGTTTTATTTTTCATATTCTAAGGTCATGATGTTGCTTGCTGAATACCTTGTGCTCCTCATTAAAAGATAGGACTACTAATCAATTTTTTTTAGCACATTTAGGTTGATCAATCTTTCTTTCTATGATAGACTTAGCTCAAGATCTAGATCATAGGCCATTGAGAGTGTACAAGGCTTATAGTGAATCAGGAGAACTGGAAGTTTCTTGTACACCAACTCATAGGGAGAGTAGCCAATAGAAAGTTTCTATGTTGAATAGTAAGCCCAGAGGGCATTGTTAAATTTTGTACTCCAATCTTTCCTATATTTGCTAATGGTTCATGTTAGTATTTTTGTGATCTCTTAGTTAGGTACCTTTTCTTGATCATTGGCTTGAGGGTAGTAGGATGTTGTTAATTTATGTTCAACTCCTAAGAATTGCATTAACTTTCTAAAAGTCGCACCTATGAAATGAGTTTCATTGTTAGATATTAGTGAATGTGGCACCTCAAACTATTTATAATATTTTGTTGTATAAATCTAGTAGTAGTGGATGATGTACAATCAGTAATGGCTACTGCTTCTACCCATTTTTTGTAGTAGTTAACTACTATGATAATATATGCCTTTCCATTAGACATGGTTTTGATGGAACAAATGAAGTCAACACCCCATATGTCAAAAGGTTCTAGTGGTTCAATCCACTATTGAGGACCTTCCATGTGAGTGGTCATCCCCCCATCTCATTGACAACATTCATAAGATTTTACAAACTAGTGTGCATCCCTAAAGATTGTAGGCCAGTAGTATCTTATCATCATGATTTTTATGACTGTGTGTCTCTCTATACAGTGGCATCCACAAGGTCCTTCATGAGCATCTTGGAGAATGTGCAGTTGATCTTTATCAAGGACACACCAACAAATTAAGCCATTGGCACATACCTTATAGATGTGTCTATTGATTTTCAGAAAGTATTTGGCCTAATGAATAAATTTTTGCTTCTTTTTGAATTCAAAATCTTGTGGCATCTCTTGAGTGAGAAGATAAGTGATGATGTCATTATAACATGTTTTTTCCATGGTGATTTGATTAGTTATTAATCGTATAAAGAGAAGTTCATCTAGAAATTGATAGGAGACTGAGCTCTTCTCCTCTTTATTATCCCATCTTAAGTAAGAGAGATCGTCAATGACCATATTCTTGGTTCCTTTTTTATCTATATTTATGAGATTGAACTCCTGCAAGATCAAAAGTCACCATATGACAGAATGGTTCACCATTGGCTTATTCATGAGGAAGCAGATTGCACTGTGGTTTATGTCCAAAAATACTTTGTAGCCAAGCACATAGTGCCTAAATAATTTCAAGGCATACACCATTGTCATTAATTTCTTTTCCAAAGTGGTGTAATTTAATTGTGCTCCAGCAATGCTTTGGCTCAGATAGTGGATGTAGTATGGGTGTTTCTTATTATCCATCTACGTGAGCACTACTCACAAGGCATAGTTAGATGCATTTATCATGATATGGAAGGGTCAAGACTAATTTGGTACTCATAGGATTGGTATTTCTACGAGCTTCTCCTTTAACTATTGGAATGCATGTTCACATTCCTTGGTCTAGATGAAAGGTGCATCTTTCTTTGTAAGCTCTACCAATGGTTTTGATTCTCTATGAATTGCTAGTAGTAGCTAGTGTGTCCAAGGAATGATTGAACATCTTTAACTATTTCTAGTTGGCATGTTATTCCTTGGATAACTTATCTTTTCTAGGTTTATCTCAATTTGTGCTTGAGTGATTTTATGCCCTAGTACAATGCTTGTTTAGACCATGAGATGGCTCTTTTGCTAGTTGAGTTGTGGGTTTGTTTCAACACATCTTTTTAATACTTTCTTAAGGTAGTCCAAGGCTTGCTCAAATGTAGCTCCATAGGTGAAAAATTCATCCACAAAGACTTCCATACCATTACCAATTTACTATTGAAAAATACTAAGGACTAGGCATTGAAATGTTGTAGGCACATTTCATAGACCCAATGACATCTTACAATATGCAAAATTCCCCTAGGGACTCATGAATATTGTCTTGGATTGATCTTCTAGTGTAGTTTGGATTTGGTTATAGCCATTGTAACCATCCAAGAAGCTATAATAGCAATGCCCAGATATGGTGTCCAACAATTGATCCAAAAATGGAAATGGAAAATGATTTTTAAATTTTTCCATATTTAATAGCCTAAATTTGATGTATACCCTCCATTTGCCACCTTTTTTTGGCATGATTACTAGTGAGCTAACCCACTTACTATCTATGATGGGATAGATGAACCTTGCCTTGAGGATTTGTTCTATTTCCTCCTTGACAATTTGCTTCAATTTGGGGTTTAGTCACCTCTGTGGCTACCTTCTAGGGTTCATGGCTACATCAGTGTAAATGTGATGCTGACATATCCTTGGATCAATTCTTGTTAGCTGAGCATATGACCAAGCAAAGGCTATTGGCCATTTGTTAACTACCTTTAACATCTTTACTTTTTGTTCAAGAGAAAGTTTGGCATTAATTATGACTAGTTTTCCATTTTCTAAAAATGCATATTCTATGCTAGCCAGTAAATTTTTTAGCTCTAGGGGATCCTACTTGAAGTTATCAGGGATTTTTAAATCTTCTCAATACCTATCATCATCTTCCTCAGAGATTTGGGGATGAACTTGTTCAAGTTTATCCATGCCTTTAACATAAGTACATGTTAGGCTCTTAGTTGGTTTCATGCATAATGTGCTACTATCTAAGTTAGTTATCAACCATTGGGTGCCCTCCTATTTTGTGGTTGCTACATATAGACACCATTGAATATTGATTTCTTATGCACACTGATTGCATGCTTTAATGTATGTACTTTTGATGGACCAAATCTTTTACATGCAGTTGCACCCATTATCGTTGTATGTGATACATGGAATATACTTCTTCTCTATCTTGTCCAATTCATTTTCTTTGGAGATTTCTAGAAAGAGAATCCTTATGCCCATACCTGCATCAATTGTGCTTAACCAACTTCTTTTTATAATGATGGGAAAGTCACTTTTGCACTTTTCAACCTTGATTACCCAAAAATTAGTAGAATAAGACCACTCACAAATGATGGTCACAATGTCCTCTACTAATCCCAGAGGGATATTAATTGATTGATCTACCAATCTTAGAAAGATGTTGCTCTTCTTGAGAGGTGGTAGGTTCCAAGACTTATACATGTCATGGGAGATGAGATTAAATTTGAAGCCATGGTCAAGAAGAGCCTTGCATTTCTCATGTCCAGTGATTTGCAGGTAAATGAGTGGAGTTCCTTGGTTAGATATTTTTATAAAAAGATTGCCAGCCTTGATCTAGTTAAAAATAGCATGAGTTAGCATTATAGTGCAAATTTTAGGTAGCACTTGGTTTGAAGGGCACTCAAAGGTATTTGATGTAGAGGATGAGGTTATCGAAGATGCAAGAAAATGAACCGTACTAGGTTATGAGGGTTGGAGAGGACTAGTAGGTTGAAAAAAAGATCTTTTTCTAGATAGATTATCTAAACCACTTAGCTAAAAAGCTGGTTGTGAATGTATAGCTGTGATAGCATTTCATTGTTATGGTTGCAGAGGAATCTCATCCTATATGGATGGAGTAAAAGGTGATTTGCTTGAAGGTAGAGATGTATGTATAGATAGATGTGGAGGGTGGTATGGATATGGGTTTTCTCTTTAAGTAGATGGTGAATGTATTTGGTGGCATTGTGGAGGATAATAGTGATGTTGAAATGAGGTATGACTTGTAGAATTAGATGGATTTTTGAACATAGTACCTATATGGATTTTGTTACCTATAAGGGTACTGTTGCCTTGGTGGTGGCATTCCCCATGATTGTGGTTGGTACAACTATTGATATTGTTCATAAAGTTATGGTGGAGCTCCACTTGGGTAGTAAGCTTTTTGTCGTTGGTGGAACTACCTTGGATCGCCTTAAGGATAAGATAATCATCTAGGTGCTTTCCTATGTGCTAGTTGAGAATTTAATGCATACATCCTAGACTCTTGTAAATGTGACACCACAGCACAAAAACCATTTGGATGTTGATATTGAAAAATTTCACAATTAGTTTCATCATTAGAGTCAATTTCCACAACTTCTTCTATGGTCACAACTTTGCCCTTACTTCTTTGGTAGGCACGTTCAGCTTTTTTTCATCTATTATGGTTACAATCACTATTTTGCTTCTTGGATTCTTTAGCAATCTTCATAGCAATATAAAATTTTTCATCCAAAGAGTCTCATAATTTATCATCCTTTGCCAAAATATGAGAAATATATTTTTGGATGGGCAAGGTTATTTTGTTCATCACTTCATCAAGTGGTAACTCCTCCTCATCACAAAATTGGACCTCCCATTTTTTGATGGAAGGATCCATATTATACTCTTCCACAATTTCCCTTTTTTGTAACTCACCTTCTTCTTTTACTACTTTCTCAATCAGCCTTTGGATCTAATGATCTCTTAATTTAGACAATCTTTCTTTGGCATGCGCCCTAAGGATTCTTCTAGTTTCTACTCTGAGTCCATCTATGATGTGGCAAAGTTGTTACCTTTGAGAATAACAATGGCTAGGACATTAACATAAGAGTGAATAGTATCTACCCATGGTGGCATCCAAGGGTTTATGTGTTCCTTGTTTTCAACCTTGGATTTTCCTTCTTAGATTAGACACTTTAGAGTATTTTTGGTATTTATCATTAAACAACTCTAACATGATACTCCATCAGTGAATGGATTCTGGTTTCAAGGATTGGTACCAGCTTTCAACTTCCTTGATGAGTGTCCTAGGGAAAAGCTTAAGTTACTACCATTCATTTTCTATGTTTTGTAAGGCACAAGAATCATGGTAAGCTTGTAGATGTGTTTGTGGATTAGAGTTGTATCCCCTCTCAAATCTTGGGATATTATTCATCTCTAAGCACTTGATTCTACTATCTTTCATATGCCTAGTTGGAATTCTAACTATCTCTGCAATGTTGAGTATGCTTCAAGTCACTAATAGAGGTTTATCATCATCACTGCATCGATGAAGCTGATGATGGTTTTGACCATCCCTTTAGTTTTGGTATCCTACATTATCATTGTTATATCATTGATCACCTTTCATTGTGATTATTTCAATGGTGGTTTCTATGAGAACCAGAAAATGAAGAGGAATGTTCAGAATTAGATGAAGAGGATGGAGAGGAAAGTGGACTGCCACCACCACCATGGTTTCCACCATCACTTTTTTTCTCCTTACAACAACCATCCTTAGATCCCTTGCTATTGTGATACTTACTTGAGTCCCTACCTTGGTTGTCACTTTTTTCTAAACCTAGTTTATGAATAGTGGATCATAGATTTAGGGTTGCATCCTTAGCACTAATAATAGGGAGTGGAGAATCTTCATGTTGAGAACCTTCAAAGGGAGGATCCTCATTGTACTCTTGATCTAGTAAGGACAAGGGATTATTAAAATGTTTTCCCTTTATAACCTTATGATGCTTCTCCTGATGATGATCTCACCTATGTTGTGTTTCAGTGGGATAGTAGTCCCAAGTGTCATAGCCATTCACAACATATTCCTTGTGAAGGTCTACAATGCCAAACTTTTTAAGAGTTTGAAATAGCATCCCAAGCATAGATTGATTAGGGGGTAAGATGATGTTTCCCTTCATATCATGCCATCATATCTATTCATTCTGATGTTGGATGAAAGTGAAATTTGGTACATATTCATTGGGTGAGTATATACCACTTTGCACTCCTATGGGACTGGTGGTTTGACATCTTCGCGTCTATGGGAAGAAGAAGACATTTTTCAAAACAAATACAATTATCAGTGTGCTTATTAGTTCATATGTCTTTGAGAGTGATGTTGACCTTGAGTTCATCCAACAATATGAATAATATTCACCAATCATAGATAGCACACGTTTCAAGAAACAAAGTCCTTGATAATGGAACTAATGATGAGTGGTGAGGTACCCCTATGCCCAACCATATGAATCTTAAGTGTTAATGAATGATCCAGTCAAATTCCATAGACTTTGTAGTTGTTAGTGCACTAGTCTTCTAGGATGTGAACCTTTGCCTTAAGGTCAATTATTGTCTTCCCATTTACACTTGTGATGTACATTGGTATGGTTAAATGTAATTGAGGCATATAATTTTTATCATTTTATATTTTATGATTTGGTGTTGAAAGGGATCTAAAAGTAATTGGATTAACTAATTTAAATGAACTACTTAACTAGTGTCTAACTAGTCCTAACATAAGCATCTAGTTTCACTTTCTACACACATCATGAATCTATGTATCCACTGCTGGGTTACCAAGCACTCTACTATTGGGCATATCAAGCCATAACACTGTTGGGCTTAGCAAGTGAGTACGTGTTACACTCAAAGTGGTTGTACTTATGTGTTTAATCTATCTTTCTTATCTTAGTTAATTGCTTCACTAGCTTAATTACTGGAAAACATTTAATGTATAAATGAAACATTTAATTTATCCAAAGTGCTACGAGGTTTATCAAAAATCTTGTGTTGATTGCTACACACATTATCATGCTTAGGTACAACAATGCTCAAATAAAGATTTGTACACTTAATGACTCCTATTGTGGGCACTTGAGAGAAAAATTCTAACTCTCAAATGACAAAACTATAAGAGCTTTGCTGCTACTAAAATCTTGATGCCATAAATGCAATTGGTAGGTGTGTATTTATAAGTGAAATATGGACATTGTGTTGACATGCCTTGTTGATGCAAGATACAATGCATTGATGAGACCTCATCGATGAAGCCAACAAAACTATGACTCAATAGTATCCATAGTACAAAAGGGAGCTTCTAGTTTGCACAACCTACAAATGCATTTTTCTCAGGGAAGTTGAATCTATATTCTATATTTAATTCTAAGATGATAAGAACTTAAGTGAAGTTTGTTGATAGTATTTTAATACTTAATTGGAATAGGAACTTAGAGATAGTGAGCTTCTGTTTATAGTTTATTAGATATAATGTAATATAAATAAAATTATATCTTACTTTTTATACTAACCTACATATGTGTTAAAACCTTCTCCTTAACTACCTAAAAAATAAGCTTAGAATTTTGCTATATATCTTCCTAAGAAAATACTAACCATAGTCTCAGGAGTCCTCAAAACCTACTTTAAAGAATTTATTTTTCTTTGGGATATCAATCTATGAGTGTATGCAATAAGGTGGCATAAGACTTGTACTTCTAAAGGTAATAAATCACATTCATAGTGTTTACATATTCATGTTTAACTCATTAAGAAATTATTTTTTTTTCACTCTTTCAATATCTTTCCAAATTTTAGCATTCACTCCAAGTCCCCAAATAGTACATTCATACAATACAATAGAATAGATGATAGTCTTAAAAATCTAATTTTTGATCTTCTATGCCTAGAGTCATAAATCCTTATACTTGTTTTTAAAAGCATACAGAGCCTTGAAATCTCCTACTCTTCTTTCTTTAATGCACTTCCCCCACATGTAATTATTCACATATATAAGATTCTAATATTTCATAAAATCTACAATTTACAAATTGAAACCTCAAAAATAGAAGTTATGGCAGATATTTATTGTACCCAATAATAATTTTGGTTTATCCACATTTACTTGAAGACTAAATGAGTGGAAATAATATTCTAAAATTTACAACATATTTTGCATACCTTTTATAGTAGTAAAGATTAAGATGGCATGATCTACATACAAAAGAAAATTCACTACCTAGGATTCATTTTTGATAGTACAACTATCTTGCTCATTGCATAATGATTCATGTTTTTCATTAATAAAGATAGTAAAGAGAATTGAAGAAAGTGGATAACCTTGCTTAACTATAATTTTGCTCTTCAATTAATTTTTTTTTCTAAATTGTTGTTTATAATTTCAATAATCACTTTCTAAATTTGGAGGGAGGGTAATTTTATGTAAGTGTAACCATAGTTTTGTACGAACGACTAAATTATTGAAGTAGATTCACTCCTTAAGATTACAGCTTTAAACAACTAAATTAGATAATATGAAATATAAACTAAATTGCTAGAGAAAACAAGAAAACTAGCTATCTTTAATTATCAAATGAGAATATTATAATAAAATGAAATCCAAATCCAAGGATGAAACACACTCTCACACATTCACACTATTTAAGAGCTTGAGGCTCTATAATCTCACAAGATTGACATCAATGAAATGCTCAATCTCTAAATCAGATCTCACACATAGATCTATAATCCAACCTAAGAGGCAAAGAGTTATAGCCAAGATCATGCACACACATGGCCTTAGATATTCATCTACATATATGTAATCCCTCTTCCAACTTTCTTCTCATCTCTCTCAAGATCTTGGGATATCTCCTCTCTTACATAATCCTTTTAAAATTTTTCCTTAGTCTTCTCTTTCTTGTTTTATAGCATGGATAATAAACATGATTATAAGAATCTAAAAAACCTAGAAACCCCTCTCAAATGGCTCTCAAAAGCTTCTCACATGCATATTAACTTTTCCATATGTTTCCCGTTGAAGCTACCATGTTATAGCTTTACTGGGTTGAACAATATGTCTCTTAGCCTTTCCAAATGTCTCCCTATTAATTCTAGATGTTGTTGAGACGTCTTCCCTAAGGAAATGACATATCCCTAGTTTCTAAGATAGTTTCTCAGTGTTAGAGACATCTCCTCATGGTTCAATACATCTTCTTACCAATAATATATCTCCTCTAAACCTAAGACATTGCTTGTAAAACATCAAGTCTTAGCCAAGACATCTCATAGACATTCAAGACCTATTTCTAGAGATGAAACTTGCAAAAATAAATTTTAGGGAAAAGCATAAGGAATCCACTAGGGTCCCCATACTAGCTCTTTCATTCTTCAAAAAGTCTACTCATATGAACAATTGAGTAGGGATAAAAGTGATCACCCACTCTACAAGTTTTATCCTATTGACCTCATATAGCATCACTTGTAGATTGGTCCTCCCAATGGATCAATGATGAGTGATGAGTAGACCCTATGCCAAACCACATGAATCACTAAGAATTCATGTGTGATCTAGTTGAATTTCATAGACTTATAGCCTTTGAAGTACACTAGTCTCTAGGAAGTGAAACTAACCATTGCAAT
>MNCI01035621.1:16168-66010 GCA_015680685.1 Gnetum montanum
TCAAAGTGCTACAAAGTTTATTAGAAAGCTTGTCTTTATTGCTGCACACACAAGTGTGCATAGGTATAATAGTGCTTGAATAAAGATCCGTACACTCTTTGACTTCTACTGTGAGCACTTAGAAAAATATTCTAACTTTCAAATAGCAAAAATTCAAGAGCTTTGCTACAACTATGACAAAAGATGTCATAAACATGGTGGATGAGAACATATTTATAGGAAAAAATAGACTCTACATCAATAATTCCATGTCAACACATCAAATCCCATGTTGACATGATAGTGTTGATGGGGTTGCATTGACGAGGCCATGTTGATGAGGCCTTGTCAATGGAACCTAAGAAACATAACTTATCATACCCCCATAACTAAATGAAAAATCATCCTCAAGTGCACAAAAAAGAATAAATTTCTTATAAATTTTTGGGAAGGTATGGGATTATTGACTAACTACTGACATAAACAAACATAACATAGATGAACAAATACTAAGTGCCCAAGTGTATGGAATTACAATCATTACAAGATTTTGGTATTTAGGACTACAAAATTTAACACTCGAATAAAATTGACAAACATAATTCCTCTGATGGTGTGAAGAAAAGGAAGAAATTCAAATGGTCCTAGGCAACAAAGGCTCCTAAAGCTTTGAAGGACCTTCTCCTGATTCAGGCACACACAATGGTTGAGGCAATTGTGGTTGTCTTGTAGTATCTGCAACTTCTAATGGAAAATAGAAGGCATCCTATAGTGCCTCCATCTTCTTCTCCTTATTCTTGAGAGTGTTCATGATCCATGTCACATCATTAATTTAGGTTAGTATGGGAAGATCCCAAGGATAGGACATTACTGGAAATAGCTCCTTCACATTGATGAACTAGGCAACAAAACATTTGCATTCAACATCAAACACCTTTACTGAATTTTGTAGCTCTTGGTAGTCACATAATCTCCTAGCTGAATTCTTAGCTATAGACCATTGATCAGTGAAGCATTTTCTGAGAACATCAAGTTATGCATTTGCCACCTCAATATTCTACTTAGTGTCTTTGTGATGCTTGAAATTAGCTTCATATTACAAGTACAAACTAGCCACTTTTTTTTCCAAATTAGATCATGGTCATTTGAAAGTTAGCATTACCAATTTTCATAATAGAGATTGGCAAGCTCCGTGTACTCTATCATTTTCTTAATTTGCAACTCCTTCATGAAAATATCCACCTTGTTGTAGTTATTATGTCCATCAAAGATAGGTTTCCATACATCTCCTCCTTCCTTGTGCTACTGGAGGATCTCATTAACTTTCACCTTTGCCATTTAAATATGTTTTTTATTGATTTCTTTCTATAGACCAACTTGATCTCTATAGTGATTTTTAATTCTCTCAAATTTGAGAGCCTTGTTTTTCTAAGAGATTACCTCTATTATGGATTTATAATGAAGGGCTCAAACTTCCTCCATGGAGATATTTCTATTTTTGGCTAAAAATCTTCTTAGTTTAGTGTTTACTTTAGCTAGCTACTCCTGTTGTTGATGGATGAAATCTTACATTTGTCACTTTTGCACATCAACATTTTATAGGCAATGATTTTTTGTGGTCAAGGTGACATTCTCCTGGTGAGTCTCATCCAAGGCCTTTTGGATATTATGCATGGTGGCATTCACCAAGGATTGATTAAAAATTATAGTGTTCTTTACATCCTCAAGCATGTTGAGCTTTCCTAGAAATTGTTCAAAAACTTTATCACAGGTTGATGTAGGACTAAGAAGCATAGGATTAGTAAAGAGGGCTCTTAATTAAGAAACCTCTATAGCTAGGCATTGGTTTTGATCCCAAGATATTTCTAGTTTCTCCTCCATGATGATGCATTTTCTCCTTCCTTTCAATCACTTTAATTGGATCATAGTGATTATATCCAGAAGGTGAAAGACATTTAGAGAATTGGTTGCCTAGTTCCTACGAGTTGCTCCAGCAACTCTTTGTGTTGGGTTGCACCTAATTTACTATTGACTATTCTTGTAGATGTCTTCACATCTCAGAGGGTAAAAATGTTTGGTACAAATACTATAGGTGCATTTAATGTCTTAGTAATTCTATCAGCAACAACCTCTACTAATATCTATTGCCCATGGTGCTACATCACCAAGATAATTGCCTCCTCACCTTCCTCTAGATGCATTGAGAAAGTAGTGGCATTCTTATATGTATCTAGAAATTATTGCTATTATGAAAGAGAGATCATTAGCTCTTGGACACTAAGGTTTGATCTTGCAAGTAGCTATGTTCTTTGGGTTGAAAAGATTCACCCACCTCCCTCCATCTAGTTGATAGTTTGAGCCACTTCATTAAGATGACTCATCATTGGGTGATACATAGATGAATAACCACCACTTGTTCTTGCTTGCTGTTCTTGCTCACACAAGAGCTACTCTCAAATCTCATGCATTTATTGAAGGGTAGCAAAAGAATACAGTGTTGTTTCATGAGTGGGTGGTGGAGGTTGTGATTACTCCTCCTCTTCCTTGGTTGTGGTAGGGGTCTTATTCTTCATCATTTTACCTAAAAGGAAAAATGAGTATATCGAAGTGTATCATTGACATAGAAAACTATTCTTCCTCTTTTGCATAATTTTTTGATGAGGTAGGAAAATGGTAGGGCCTTCCTTCCATGTTCATTTTTCTTAAAGCACTTCTTTAACTATAGATAGATTAGCTATAAAAGATTCATACGGAATTTTCCACTCAAAGAAATGCACACATGAGTAGAGAAGGTAGTCACCTTATTGGGCCTCATTATCAAATTAAGGTGATAGGCCACTATCTTAAAATATACATTCTTCACTAAGGTGAGTGCCCCATACTCGTGATCCACCCCATGGCATCGTTGGGTCCACTCCTTCTTTACCTTCAGGTCTACTTATGTAGAGATCTTTACTAGATTTGTTCCAATATTAGGCAATGCTAGGGCCTATGCAATATCTTCCACTGAGTATAGCACCTAAATTTCCTTGATCTTCATAGTTGCTCCTACCTGCCTATCCTTCCAAAAAAAATATGTCTCTCCCATGTACCATTTTCCACTAAAAGTGATGATTGGTTACATGGGAGAGTTCTACAACTATGTATTGACTTCTGATGGACCATGTTCCAAGAATGGTCCAAAGTTTAATTCTTGGAGAATTAAACATTGGATGTCATGAGGATTGATTTGATCAAGGAAAGCTTGATTTAATGTGACCTCAAGTCTTGACACTAGTCCTAGTGCCTCATCTTGATGGGGTTTTTCCATTATAGACACTTCCTCAAGAATATATCAAATAGATTCCACTTCAAGCTCCTCTTGAAGAAATCCTATTAAATGAGTTTTTGGTACCTACTCTTGGGCTTGCTCTTGTTGCTCGCTTCTAGCTCTTGATTTTTTATCCCTTGGTTGAGATGGTCCTCCTTCCTATGGGTGTTTTGATCTAGGTACCATTTATAATCATAACATGACAAAGGATTAGCAATTGATGTGTAACTTTAAAACATTTTGAATATCTTATTTCTTAGGGTAGTTACACTTCGCTAAGTTGTGATCATAGAATATTTGATTATTTTAATATTATTTTATTATTATCTAATTAGATAGGTTACTAGAGCGTGTTGGAAGGGTTTAACTCTCATAAGTTGATGATTTAATATTATTATATTCATTAAATCCATGGGGAAGATAGAAAAAGTGTGAATTTTGTGTTGTTAAAAATCTAAGGTTTGTGGCTTCCACATGGTAAAGTGTACCTTCGAAAGCTACAGGGCTTAAGGATGAAGTGAATTGAATAAATGGTTTCGAAGTTATGAGCTCTGGAGGGTTTTGGGCTTTGAGAAATTGCAAAAATTCCCCTTATGTTTGAAGAAAATGGTAAAAAATTCCTAAGCGATGGGCACTATTTATAGAATTTTTTCCTTGCATTGACTAGACCTTGTCAACAAGACCTTGTCAATGTGGCCATTGACCCCCATTGACCAAGTCAAAATTTGAAAACTATAAGGAGTTTTTAAATGAAATTGGAGTCAAATGAAATCTCAAAAAGCCAACAATACAATGAAATAGATGAAGAGGGTTTGATAGCTCACAAAAGATGGAAAATAATTAGAGAAATGCCTTAAGGAGTACATAGTTGGATGTAACCAATAGGGAATGCAAAATATTTGATTACCAAAATTTCTAAGAGTAAGGAACTTAACTAGTCCAACCAAGAGCTATAAAAGTGGGTCCTCCCCATAGTAGGCTTATGCCATTTTTACCTTTCCATAACCTCAACTAAGGAGTTCGTGGGCCCCATAGCTGATTAATGGTTACGAAAAGCTAAGGATCAAAACTCAAAAAATCTACCTAAGGATTTCAGCCCATCAAAATAATACATTAAACAAAGACATGAAAACTGGTAGTGAGGTGAGTTATGGAGAGCATTGATGGATATGAGACATAGAATAAAATGGTCGTCCTAATAATTGTAGCAACCAAAAACATTGGCAGCTAGAACACCAAGAGGTTACCAGACAAAATAGTTTAACCCCAGATCCGTGCGAGGGCTATGTTGGATAAAAAAGAAGCGGGGGGACCTGAATGGTCTTGTCGATCAAACAAGGACTTAATAGGTGTGACTTAACCTTTCACAAATGTTTACTTTGGAAATGATGCTCGTAGCATAAGATGATGATTATTAAATGCAATGGGATGAAAATGATGCAAAATATGATGATAATAAATAGAAACATAAAGCAAACTAGAGTGAGAGAATGCATTGCCTCAAGATCGTGGCTTTACTTTGTTGAGATAGATACAATAGGTTGTGCAACACTGGGAGGCATAGAAATCTCAAAGGTAACCAGAATGCTCAAAATGTACCAACTATGCTCTTGAGTGAGAACTTAAAAGCCAACTACGCCAAAAGCCAACTATGCTAAAATCCAACTATGCCAAAAGCCAATTGTGCCAACTATATAGCGTAGCACCTCGTGTTGGCTGAACTCTAACTTTGCCTTGCACGAACATCTTACTAAATCTTGTATTCAGATACTTGATTGATTTTTTGAAGGCTTGCTATGCTACCCACCGTAGCATAGCATATCAAACTTCTCTACTAGAAAAATTTCCGAATTTCTTTGGTTATCCCAAACACCATTGAAATCTTCTAGTATAGTTTCTAAGTAGACTGACAGTTGGGCCAACTATCCATTTGGGTAGGTTGGTGAGTCCAGCGAGCTTGCCAGTCCTTGAAGTAGAAAACTGACCAGATTGCACAGTCTATCCTCAGTGTCTACACTTTATTTCCCAATGATCATGATGCTACACTTGTCAAAGCCCTTGCCTAAATTCTCAGACCTCGCCGAAACATGGAGGTCCTAAAATTTCATGATGTTTCACTAGCTCCTCTTTGTCGATGTCTAGAGGATGGGCTCGAGAGACGTTGACAAAGAATATGAAACACCATGAAATATAAGATGCTAACATTGCTCTTCAGTAATTGTCCAGATGTTAGTTAGCTATGCTTGAGAGTACTAGGATAGTCATGTAGGGAAAGGGAAAAGGGTGTATCTACGAGGACAATTTTATGAAGGGAAAGATGTAGCATAGTATGGTTCCTCGTTGGAGTGCTTGTGAGGGAGTCGATATGCATGGGAATCTTTCTTTTGCAAGCTTCTAAGCTCTCATCGGAATGCTTAGAGATGGTCATTGTGAAACAGCTGATGTACCATTTGTTTTGGGCATTTTTTTTGAGCTTTTGCTCTTTTATGATTTTCTTTTGCTATTTTTCCATGTTCATTTGCAAACAACCTTGTTGTAGGATAGGTGTTTCTTTCCCAGGATGAGTTGTGTTACATCCATATGGTACTTTGACCTACCTATAGGTGCTTCCCATGTGGTGAGTTGCGTTACGTGTGTCATGGACTTTGCGGTTGAGCATATGAGAGGGCTTTATAGTCATTGGGAAAATTCATAAAAAGAGGTGTGAGAAGGAGAATTGTGGGTGTAGGAAATAAGGTAAAGGAGGTTAAGGAGGAGGATAGGATGTGCACTCCCAAGTAGCCAAGCTAGTTAGGATGACCACCTTGGAACGATGTAGTGTCCTGCTACCTTGGGGAAATGCACCTCTGACTGATGCCCCTCCAACACATAGCCTGCAAGCAAAATAGAGAGAAAACTAGAAGAAACCATCAAGAAAAATGAAGGCAAAGATCTTTCTTACTTTGGACATTGCTGGAGCAATGGACGTTGTTGCTGAGACGTGTGGCATCCAAACCAAAAAGGGCAATAATGGTTCTGGCAGCATCAGCGTGGAGGGGTTCGCACTAAGGAGGCTAGAAGTTATGGTGATGTAGGTGCTCAGGAGTCCCCACCCAAGGCAAACATTATGTAGTTTAGCTGTAAGGTGAGATGCCCAACAGCTGAACATCTTTTGGGCCCGAGCGATGGCGGGGTTGGAGGGTAGCAAATTTGTGGCTAGGCCACAAGAGTGCTACAGCTTCAACAGTGGGTGCTGACAACAAAAGCTACTGCTAGGGTGATGGGCTATGGTGGCAGTAGCTCTGGAAGGTCAATAAGATGTTAGATAACATCTCCAAATGATTAGAAAAATGTTAGAGGTAGTGGTGTTGCATATATTCCAGAGAGTGTTTTCTTGGCATCCGAAACTACATTCTAGAACTACAATGCCCCACCACATGTTGGCACTATGCATGCTTGCTTGCTTGTAGGGTCATGGATGCATGCTAAGGAATTTTTGCCATGAACCCAGCTTAAGGTCCTAGTAGACTGTCTAATGTGCTAGTTTAAGGTCCTAGAAAATCGTTGTGCTAGTTTAAGGTCCTAGCAGACCGTTGTACTAGTTTAAGGTCCTAGTAGACTGTTGTGCTAGTTTAAGGTCCCAGTAGACCATTGTGATATTGTAGCAGATGGTGAATTGGCTAGTTTAAGGTAGTAGCAGATAACCTATGCTAGTTTTACATCATAGCGGATGTGCTTTTCCATTTTTACGTCATGGCAAATGGTCTATGCTAGTTTATAGTCATAGTGAACTATCTGTGCTATTTTATAGTCATAGCAGACTATTTGTGCTAGTTTATAGTCATAGAAAAATATTTTCATACCTTGCTCATGCATCAGATGTAGTATGGCTTAAGATATAAGTGGTTCATAGGATTCGCAAACTCTTTGACATCCATGTCTGCTAGTTTGAAGGCTTCGTTCCCATAGGCTTTTGTGACCATAAATGAACCTTTCTAGTTTGCTGAGAATTTTTTCACATATTCATGGACAACCTTGAGAATGAGGTTCTCCTTTTTCATTGGCCATTGATGTGGGTTTGCATGATGCTTCTGCCATTGCTTGTCTTGATATCACTCGATGTAGCCAAGTGTTTGTGCATGCTCCTCATCTATGGATTCAAGGTCGATGATCCTCGAATTGTTATTCTGGGCTTCATTCACGACATTTGATAGGATCATTTAAAGTGATGGTACCTGCAGCTCAATAGGTAACACCGCTTTAGATCTGTAAACAAGGCTATAAGGAGTTTTACCTATTGTCATTCTACATGTCATTCTGTAAGCGTATAGCACATAGAGGATTTGCTCGTGCTATCACCTCTTGCTATTGCTAAGAATCTTCTTGAGAAATTTGATGATGGCTTTATTCATAGCTTCTACTTGTCCATTTTCCTGCAGGTAGAATGGCGAGGAAAAGGATTGCTTAATGCCAAGGTTGCTACAAAAGGTTTTGGTTTCCACACTACTAAACTGTAGCCTGTTTTCTATCACAATAGTCATGCGAAGCCTAAACCTTGTTACTATGTTATCCAATATAAAGTGACAAACTTGTTGAGATGTAGTCCTCTTAAGGGGGATAGTCTCTATCCACTTTGCAAAGTACTTAGTGGCAGTGATGATGAAGCTATGTCTTGTAGAAGACTTAGGTGTGATAGGTCCTATAATGTCTAGTCCACATCATTGGAATGGCCATGTGGTTTGTGTAGCATGTAACTCAGTAGGTGAAACATGTGTAAGATTTGCATATCATTGGCACATGTCACAAGTCTTAACTTTGGCAAGGAAATCTCATTCCATGTGAGGATAGTAATATCCTAGGCTTCTAATTTTTGCTACCATGGTCCTAGGGGCTATGTTTCCTCTCCATAGTTCTTCATGGACCTCATTAATGATCTTTTGTACTTGTCCCTCATTTACGCATACTAGTAATATCCCGTCAAAGGAGCATTTGCATAAGGTGTTATCTCCCATAAGTACATATAGATGAGCACACTTTCAAATCACATCCCTTTGGGTAGATGTCAATCTGTGTGGGGGTTTGTCATGTTGTAGATATGCTTTAATGTTGGTATACCACTATTGGATATCAGTAGTGCTTATAGATGCGACATGTACTGCTTGAGGGATAGGCTCCGTACACTCAGTTATCGAAGCGAGCAAAGTTGCAAATAGGTGTAGTGGCACATTTAATGCTAACATGGCTAAGGCATCTACTACGGTTTTCTCATTGTGTGGCACGTGTTGGACATTTTTTGTGACAAACTGTTTGAGCAAACTTTTGGCTAGGTTACAATAGGGTTGCAGATGAGTAGCTTTGCAGGCATAGACCTCAGTGATTTGATTGACAACGAGCTGTGAATCACCTCGAATTGCCAAGTGTTGAATTTTTTACTCATGGGCTGCTAAGAGGCCCCTAAGGAATCCTTTGTACTCTGCCATGTTTCTTGTAGAAAGGAATATGAAATAATAAGCAAATCGTTGAATGTCCCAAGAGGGGAACGTAATGATAGTAGCTACACTACCACCTCACATAGTCGAGGCACCATCGAAATGCAAAGTAGCCTTGAAATGTAATGGGGCAAAGTTGATGGTGTTAATGTGCTAATCAAGGAATTCGAATTCTATGGTTACTTGATTTTCAATAGGTGAGGTTGTGAGTTGCGTAGCTATGACTTGTCCTTTTTTTGATCATTGGATTACATAATGTAAATTGAATTCCATGGTTGTAGCTTTCCATCGATGATGGGACGCGATATCGCATTAGCTGCAATATCTATAAATAAGAGGTGGCTCTCCCTTATTTCCTATTCTAGGCCTAGACCATAGTGAAACTTTGGTATTTTTTCCACTCCAGAGATAGATTAATTTCCATGTGCCCATAGTAGGAATTCTAGAGTGAACAGATCTTTATTCGAGCAGACATTGTACCTGAACACAAGTTTGTGTACAGAAATAAAGACAAGCTCCCTGGTAAACCTTGCAATGCATGGAATAGGCTAATTAGGATTTTAGTTATTTATATTTATTATTCATTATTTACATTCTTTCCTAGTTAATTAAATCTCTCAACCCTTCTCTCCTAGTTAAGTACCTCAGTATGATCACTTCGAGCACGTGCGTTACGCTTGGTGATCGCAACAACGATTAGTGTTTGGTAACCAAGGTTGCATCGGTTTAGGGTGTGAACGGTAAATGGGAATGGATGCTGATGCTGGGTTAATTTAGAATTAGTTCATTAGTTAAATTTAGTAATTATTCTCTTCACCCTTCAACTCAATAGCATAGGAGATAAAACATAAAAAGACATAAAAATCATATACTTCAGACATACTTAACCATACACCGTGACAACTACAAGTAAGTCTAGGAAGACAACGAATAATTAACCCTAAGTCTTCCATGAGGTGTGTAGGCATTTAGTCTACAGAGTTTGACTAGATCATGCATGCTACGCTCATATTCGTATGGTTGAGTGTAGGGGTATCTTGACACTCATCATTAGCACTGTTGCGAGGGACTAAGTGTTTGTGCGCTAAGTAGAACATAGGAAATCACTCACATCTTTAGGAGCTTAAACAAACCTTAGGGCTAATTAAAATAAAAATTATATAATGGTTAATTAGCACATTAATAAATAACAATGTCTTCTTCTAACAAAAGCAAGTCACCACCTAAGGATAATACATGAAACAATTAGTAATCAAAAACACATAACCAAAATCTGCCAACTCCCCAACAATACCAAGTGGTATATACTCATCTCGATGAGTACATACCAGACTTTACCTTTATCCTCCATTAAGATGAATAGCTGCGATGGAGAGATTTGCAAGGTAACATTGTGTTACCCCTAGATCAATCAGTCCCTAACATGCTCCTCCATGCTTTGGCACAGATTGGCATGACATAGCTCTATGCTGAATATGTTATAGGTGATTTTGATACAAGGGATTATCATCCCACATCTACACAATTTATTAGGGACTTACGACAGGAGATCCATCATACATTGTTGAAGGGCAAAGGGGTCCCACACGTCCTAAGTGAAATTGGAGATGATAAGCCCATTATAACGGGTTCTCCATCCAATGATGTTCCCCCTCCTAACGATGGTGAGGAGGTGGGGTATTAGAACCTATGCTCCAAAATTCATAACATTGGTTCTGATCCCCATGAACACCAACTATTTACAGAGGGAACAACAACACATGAAAAGGATGGGCACTTAGATCATCATCACGATTAGGGCCATAGTAGCTGAAGAGAAGGTAAGACACATCATCATGGTGATGGTTCTCCTTCTTCTTCCCCTTCATCACATCGCTCACCCTCTCCTTCCACATTTGGGTGCAGCCACTGAGAGCATAACGGTGAGGATAGAGGGAGGAAAAATAAGAGACCTTGATGAGAGAGTCAAGAGAGAGGACAAGGGTATGAACAAAGGGAAAGTAGGGAACAACGTAGACATCACAAGCGTCATGAAAGAGATGATCATGATGAGCCCCTACTTGCAACCTAAAGTATGCTCGATATAATGGAGGCAATAAGAATACCAACAAGACATCAAAGAGATAGTCGGATCAAATACTTAGACATAAATAATATTCCATTCTTTTAAGGGGGATACAACGTTGATCCACAACATCATTTATAGGCATTCCATGATGCCTGTGCCTTGTAGAACATAGAGAGTGAGTGGAAAAAACTAAAGTTATTTCCTAGGATACTCATCAAGGAAGAAGAGAGTTGGTACTAGTCCTTATAACTGGAAACTATCAGGAGGTGGAGTACGATGTTAGAACTCTTCAACGATAAATATTAGATGTAATTCAGAGTGTCTAACATGTGTAAGTAGATCGAAGGATGGAAGAAAGGTACTCATGAACCCTTGGATGCTGCCATGGGCTGCTACTACTCATTGTTACATTGTTGCCTGGGCCATGGTTAGGCACAGTGGGATCAACTTTGTCACATCGTAGATGGGCTAAGGCATGAGACTAGGAAAACCCTTGGGACTTATTCCCAAGGAAGACTATCAGAACTTAGAGCCCATGAAATTCATTGATTGTTGAAGCAAGTAGCCAAATAAGAAGGTGAACTACAAAGAAGAGAGAGTACAAAAGAATATAACCATGATCCATCCCTTCGAAAGAAGGGAGTGAGATTTTGTGATGAGGAGGATGAGTCACCACTTGAACAGTTGGTGAATAGAAAAACATTACCAATTCAAAAGCTAATACTAAAAGTATTAGCTAAGGTGGGTCAATTATGGGATTCCTTAGACTCTAGAATTGAAACTATTTTGAAAATCGTAGAAGAGTCTAAGGTGGAACAAAGTAGTGACAAAGGCAAGATAAAGCAGTGAGATTTAGGCCCTGCACATAACAAGGGTAAGGGAAAAATTACTATCTCTGCTGAGGTTTTGGACTCAGACATAGATGATAATGGTGAATGTGAGATTTGCCAATATGACCATCCTAAGGGATGTTGTCCATTCATCTCACATCTACAAGAGTCTGGGGTGTATGCACTTAAGCCAAGACTTAACCAATGGTAGACACCTCGAAGATTACCCTATCCTCAAGGTAACCCAAGGCAGTTCCACCAACCATTAACATACTATGCAAGTGGAACTCCACCACAACCCATCAGACAACATCAGTAGTCATAATACCCATAGTCATGGGGGATGCCACCGCCGAGACAACAGTACCCTTACCGGCAACCTGATCCTTATGGCTATTATGTGTAGCAGCTGATTTCTCCAAATGACTCTATGGGTCACATAACCCCACCATGTTACTACCAAGTTTAGGAGTATTTTAGGACTCCTTCTCCTCTGGGAGATGCTCAATACCCATACTATACTCCAAATCCATCCACATCTCTTACACCAGTAGCTCCACCACGAACCGCTCCAACAAGGCCCATGGTAATTCCCACTCAACCGCAACAACCCAATATCACAAGGGCTCACAATCCTCAATTCTCAATTGGTTCTAAAAATCATATGCCAAAAAGAATTTTCTTTAGGACCAACAATCCAACCAAGCCCTCACCTTCAAAAGCAGTTGAACATCTAAACACCTCCATACCAAAAAAGGTTTCGGGACCCCTTTCAACCCAGAAATTGAGGCCAATGCACATGGTTATGTTAACATATACTGTTAATAACTGGATTAAGGTAGGCCACCTTCCCAAGAAATTCTCTGATCTAGGAAGCCCCCTAATTTATCTCCAAGTCATTGGGAATGAACCTCATAAGGCTCTTTTTGACTTAGGTTCCGGAGTCAACTTAATCTCATGAGAAATGTATCAAGCCTGGAACCTGCTCCAACTTAAGTAGAGCAACATTCAACTTGAGCTGGCTGACTAGTCCATCACCATTCCCTTAGGATTGATGGAGGAAATCATTACCACTATGTGTGGTTGGTCAACCCAGCAGTTTCCTGGTGATTGAAGTTAACAACAACGAAGAGGACTTCAAATTATAATGGGAAGGCCATGGCTAAGTACCATAAATGCATACCTAGGGATCCATGATTTTTCCTTGGAGATATCAAAGGTAAACATTTATGGAAAGATCAAGAAGAAGAAATTTTTGTGCATCACCTACAGTGACTCAGAGAATGATGACATGGAAGAATGTTCAACATCTCTTCTATGTAATTGGTGTGCCCAAGAAACAAAAATTCAAAGGTGCCTGTATGTAGCAACCACATAAGTAGTGGACACCCCTTGGTTGATAGGTAGTCAAAAGAGCAACCCAATATGCATGAAACAAACTGGGGGTACAACTCATGCTAACAATGAAGGCATAGACACATTGGAATATGAGTGTTGCCAACTCCCACCCCTCAACCTAAAAACATCAATGGGGAGAAGTTGGAAACTTTTATGATATTCAAATAGACGTTCCTTATTTCGGATCTCTCCCTTGCAATTCAGTCATGGGGAAAATGGCCACCTATGCTAATCATTGAAGGCCCTCAGTTCTTTTAAGTTTTTGTTTTACAAGTTTTTGTTTTACACATTTTTTTTACACGTTTTTGTTTTACACATTTTTGTTTTACATGTTTTTGTTTTACACATTTTTTTTACAGTTTTTGTTTTACAAGTTTTTTTTTACACATTTTTGTTTTGCATGTTTTTGTTTTACAAATTTCTTCAACTTTTCTTATTTTTGTTTTACAACATCGTTATACTTTTCCATTTTTTGTGTGTGTTGTGTGTGTTTTATCCATCTTTTAAGTTTTTCATCCAATAAGTGTTCTTCACGATGGTATGAACTATTTTCCTATTAATTGCTAATGTTTTTTTTAACCTCTAAGTTATGATGTTGATACTAAGGTATGTTTCTTTTGATATGGCAGGAAATGAGTCCACTTCATCCATACATCCATAAAGTCCATGGTCTCTGTTGGCTTGGAAATGTACAGTCCCTTTCTAATAAGATCTCTAACAAATTAGTGACTGGGTATTTCTCAAACTAAGGAAGGACTCAAGGATTGACAAGGGTGTGACTTCAAGGGAACTTGATGCATTTGTGTTGGCCATTCTCTTGGGTGCTTAGATGTTTTCTTCTTGAGTTTTCTTACCATTTCGACATTACCCAATCATCGAGAAGCTCAGCCAATAAAAATAACAAAGTCTTTGCATGGTGTGGTTCTCACACATAAACACATAAAACAACAACAAAAAATAAAAAGAAAAAAATAAAAAAAAATAAAAAAAAGAAAAAAGAAAAAAAAAGTGAGAATTCAAAGCACACCTCTTAGAAAAAATAATCCCTTCGGCTACAAGCACTGGTTATGGAACTAAAAATGTTTTCTCTAACTAAGGCCCTTCTCGCTTCCCATTCTCTCCTCATTTTTTTCATCGGAATGGTGGTGGCTCTTTGGAGATGCATTCCTGTTATTTAAGTGGATGGATTGGCCAAAAGCATTGATGTGAAGTCACTGGATATGGTTGGTTTGAGGTCAGAGTTGGAATGAGATTTACCAAGTCACATTAATCATTAACTCCACAAGGGACTGTACACCACCTTGTTCTTGGGATTCCATTCCATTCTCTTCTCTCCATTGTTCACCTCCTTGTCGATTTTGTCATTAGTGTATATTTTGGTTGACGCATTATTTTATTTTTCGTAAATTATTATGGTTAAGACCTTAACTCTTGTTCCAAATGACATTCCCAGAGGCTACGAACTCTTTGCATGTGGGATTATTAGGGCATTAAGGGCATGAGCCTACTTTGGGGAGGACCCACTCACATTCCTATTTGGTGCACCAGTTAATTTCTTTTCCCTAAAATTTTTGCAATCTATTTTATTTTGTTCATTTCCATCTTCACATCCATTTCATCGATGTCCTAGTTGTCTCTTTTTCTCCATCTTCTTGTTTGTATTCTTTCTCCATTCTATTGCTACCAGAGGTTTGCAATTAGTCATGGGGGTATGGGGCCCAATTTTTTCGATTTTCTCCTAACCACTACACCTTCGGTAGTCATCATTATTATATCTCTAGATCCATATCATCCATACCACAACCTAGCCAATGGACTTTCAATGAGGCAAGGTATCAATTACATGATGATTCATTTACCCTTGCTAATATACGACTGTGTTGTGTGTGCAGATGGTAATAATGCAACAACAGATTGATTCTGGAGGGAACATTTGGAATGGAGCAGTGCTAAAGTAGCTATGCAAGGAGCAAGATCGATGGCGTGCTTGCGAATGGAGAATGAAAAGCGCAAACTTGGCATTGGCAGCAACAACACTTCTTTCTCTCTCTCTTTCTTAGCTGCCAAATGAGGCCTGATGTTAATGTAATAAGGTGTTCACTCTTGTTGTCATGAACACCAGTTTGTTGAGTCTTATAATGATGATCCGTTCACACGCCATCCCATTAGTTCCATTTAAGTCAATAATTCCATACCTTCCAAATATTATTGTAAGAAACTCGAGGACGAGTTTTCATTTAGTCATGGGGGTATGATGGGACACGATATCGCATGGGCCACAATATCATGTATGTGATATTGTGGCCATTGTGATATTGCATCCCTCATGATATCACGTACGTGATATCACGTTATCCCCCACGATATCATGTACATGATATCGCGGTGCACCGTCATATCTATAAATAAGAGGAAACTCTCCTTTGTTTCCAATTCTAGGCCTAGACCATATGAAACTCTGGCAGTTTTTCCACTCCAGAGATACATTAATTTCTATGTGCCCACTATAGGAACTCCAGAGTGAATGAATCTTTATTCGAGCAGACATTGTACTTGAACACAAGTTTGTGTACGGCAATAAAGAAGAGCTTCTTGGATAAACCTTGCAGTGCATGAAATAGGCTAATTAGGATTTTATTTATTGTTATTTATTATTCATTATTTACATGCTTTCCTTGTTAATTAAATCTCTCAACCCTTATCTCCTAGTTAAGTGCCTCAGTACAGCCACTTCGAGCACATGCGTTACGCTTGATGATCCTAGAAATGATTAGTGTTTGGTAACCAAGGTTGCATCGGTTCAGGGTGTGAATAGTAAGTGGGAACGGATGCTGACACTAGGTTAATTTAGACTTAGTTCATTAGTTAAAGTTAGTAATTAGTCTCTTCACCCTTCAACTCAATAGCATAGAAGATAAAACATAAAAAGACATTAAAATCATATACCTTAGACTTACTTAACCATACACCATGACAAGTACAAGTAAGTTTGGGAAGACAACGAATGAAAGTGTTCCATGAAGCATGTAGGCACTTAGTCTATAAAGTTTGACTGGATCATGTGTGCTACGCTCGTATTTGTATGGTTGAGTGTAGGGGTATCTCATCACTCATCAACAATGCTATCTTGCTGCTTTCATATAGATTGTTCGTGATAGCCCAGAGTACATTGCTTTTTCATATAATGTTAACTTTGCTATGGAACAAATAATGCCTGCACTTTTTCAATGCAAACACTAGGGCGAGGCAATTCATTTTCACTTCATTGTACTTTGCCTCATATGCTATAAATGCATGACTTAGGTAATAAACTGGAATCTTAGAGTCGTCCTCTCTTCTCTGACATAATAGTGCCATGATAGACATGTCTAAGGTAGCAAGTTAGATGTAGAAAGGATTATCCCTCTACGATGGATAAATAGTTGGGAGGTGTAAAAGCTCTTTCTTTAGATCATTGAAGGCTTACTGGCATTGTGTTGTCCATTCAAAGTTAATCCCTTTCTTTAGTAAGTGTTGCATGGGGTATAACTTGTCAATCAACTTTGCTATAAACCTTCTAATGAACTGTACCCTACCTTGAAACCCACATAATTCTTTAAAGTTGGTAGGGGGTGCTAGATTAATGATAGACTTAACTTTGCTAGGGTCCACTCGTATTCCAGCCTCTGATACTACAAACCCTAGCATGTGTCTGTTTCTTATTCCAAAGACACACTTTTTTGGATTGAGGCATAAGTCATGCATCTGGCAATGTTTAAGGACTATACCTAGATCATTGGAATGGTCAATAGCCTCTTTATATTTGACAGCTATGTCATCCACATAGTCATTTAGTGTTTCTAGAAGGTAGTCACTAAAGATGTATGTCATGGCTCTTTGGTAAGTTGCTCTAGCATTTTTAAGTCCAAAGGGCATCATACTGTAACAGAAGGTACCCCATGGGGTCATGAAAGTGGTTGTTAACTGATGCTTTGGGTTGATACAAATTTGATTGTAGTCAGAGAAACCATCCATGAAGGATAGTAGAGCATGACCAGCTGTAGTGTCGATAAGTTGATCAATACTTGGCAATGGGAAGTCATCTTTGATCGTTTATTTGTTCAGATCCTAGAAGTATATACAGATTCATATTCCTCTGGTTTTCTTAGAAACTACAATGATTTTTGACACCCATTCTGATTAATCAACTGCTCGAATGAAACCAGCCTGATATAGCTTAGTTATTTCATCGTGTACAACTAGTGCGATCTCTGGTTTAATTGTGCAAGATTTTTGTTTAACTGCCTTGATACACAGGTCTAAGATAATGTTATGCTTATAAGCCTCAGATCCAAGATTGACATGTCGTTATAGGACCATGCAAACACCTTGATGTTGTCTTGAAGGATCTTGGATACATTTTTATGCATTTGTGAATCTAGGAGGGAGCTAAGTTTTAATGTCTTTATTTTCCCACTAGATGTAGTCATAGGTATTTTAATGAGAGGGTCCGTAGTTACATCCACAACTTCTAAATATAAGGCTTAGACTAGATGTTTGGGCCAGTATGGGGATGTTTCTAAGGACGCCAAAGTGCTATCGGTGGATGATTCCCAGTCTATTGACTCTAGGTTTAATTGTCTTGTAAGCTTGTCATGTGGGCCTTTTAAGGCTAGAAGTGAAGATAGATCATGATGCATGGTTATTCTTGGTCACCTACCACAACAAGATAAAAGCCAAGTCAAGTGATACCTATTTGTAGTGACAGTGCATAGTAAACAGTTGCAAAGCAATAATGAGATATGAAATGCTTGAAATAATTGTCAACTGTGATACAAAGTTCACAAGATGCCAGTTTAAGGTCATAGCGGACTACTTGGATGTGGAGTTGTAGTTTAAAATTGCTAGTTTAAAGTCTTTGCAGACCACTAACCTAGTTAAATTATGAGTCGTAATTGTTAGTTTAAGGTCTTTGCAGACCGTGGTGGGTTAGGTTTGTAAGTTAAAACTATTAGTTTAAGGTCTTTGTGGACCACTAATGAGTTATTCTTGCAAAGGTAAGTTGCTAGTTTAAGGTGGGACAAAATTTTCGGTTGGGTCCACCTGCTATGATGCAAATAGTGATGCTACACTATGGCAGGAGTGCTATGCTATACGGAGCATCCCACATTAATCAAGATGTGAAAATGACAAGTTCTTTTCATCATGCTGGCTATAAATAAGGGTTTACCCCAGGTAAACTTGTCATTTTCATTATAAGAGCGCAGAGCCCACATCCAGAGCATAGAGCACTTGTACTGATAAAGAGCAAGGCGATTTAGCGTAGCGATTAGGAGAGAATTTGCAACCAAGATGATGGCACCTAAAAGAGAATGTAAACACTAAGCGCTTACCAAGGTAGATGAGGTGAAATAAACCCTAGGACATTTATCATAGGTGTGTGTGACAGTACGAGAGGAGACTCCGTTGGCTCGATAAGTTGCTACGCTACCTTTTTTTCCAAGTTGCTATTATTTTCTCTTCTTTTTTTCTCATTTTTTGTAATGAAATCTACATCTTTTGTCACTATTTTGGTTGCCATTTTGGCCATTACACCACTGCTAATGCTAATTCAGTTGCGACTGGTGTACAGACGCTATGCTAAGATTGCATGCAGTATTGCCCATACCACCATTGTTGTGATTTCCTTGGCACAGAGGTTTAGGTGATCCTGGCAACCTAGCATGCGAATAACATAGCATACAGCTCTCAGGAGGATTTGGACATGTGCGAGATTTGACAATGTAACACGTGTTTAATGCAAAACAGTGTGAATCATTTTGTATGGTAGAAGATTGGTTAAAATGACAAGAGCATATTAAATTCTTTCTTATTTGAAATTTGTATATCACTTTTTTTTCTTACACTAGGCTAGTGTGTTGTGAGACCTTTAGGCCAATGCATCGGTAATATCGTGTTGCTACGCTATTGATCCTGTGATTCTGTTGGTGAATCTACCTTAGTTATAGACCTATTATATTGCTATGCTATGCTACATGCAAAGAAAGGGTTATGTTATGTTATTTGCAAATGGATAATCATGCTATGCTACATGTGAACTCCACTCAAACATAATGCTAATGTTTTTCATTCTATTGTGTAGGGTGATGTTAAGACCCATTTTGATTATCCTAGAAATTTTAGGGGGTTTGTGCTACCTAAGTGAATCGATGGCCAACATTCCTCTGCCCCATGCACATGGGGGGCGGTAGGTGGTCTGGTTCCGGGAAGGCACATGGAACTTCCTACAATTCCTCCTCCATCACTTTAGTGTGATCATCTGGTCACACTTGTTAGTGGAGATAGCATCTGCAATCACAGAAACCCTGTGGCCTGGGGTAAACCAGGGTATTCTGAAATTTCTGACCGATGGGTCAATCAAGGGCAAGTAGGTAGAAGGATCCAACCAACACCCAAAATGCTTGAGATGCTTGAGTTAGATCTGGGAGATGCCAGAGTATAAGTGTTATCACTTATACAATATATTGTTTGTTGCTTGCCACATGAGCACCTAATTTTGGAACTCACCAGGAACCATTTATTTTGCTAGCAGATGAGTTTTGTAAACATATTCCATCACGTTATGTAATGCATGCTATGCTAGGAAACAATGTTAACAATGCATGTGCTTTTTCTATTGTTTGTGTGTTACCAGGTTTTATATTGACGAGAGTGGGCTTCACAGTGATACTGATGCCTTGGCTTTGGCACAAATGGCCTTGTGGAAGTTTTCCTCCATTGGGAATGTGTGCATCGACATGATAGGCCAATGTTGGGGTGAGTACAAAACCTATCCAATTGAGTACTCCTAATTTTAAAGGAAGTGTAAAGAGGCTGAGTAGTTGGATAGGGATTGGACATCCCTTAGGCCAATCACCATTGAAGACATGTTGGTGGATCTTACACCGTCTTCGTCATCATTTAAACCTGGTATGCTACACCATGAATTTATGATTTCATGTTTGAGTGTTGTTTCATTTTTCTTCTATTTTTTTGTTTTTTTTGTTTTTTTTGTTTAACTTTTATTTTTTTTAAACTACTATAGTAGTGAAGAAATCCCAGGAGGTCACCATGATCACATTTGGGAATAATGAGGGCAACATCTATTTCATGTATTGGGAGGTGGACGAGACCCAATGCTGGCTCTGCAATGGGGCCCTAGACTCACTCATCCACAACCTTCAGGATGTTGGGATCATGGAGTTGTTCTTGTCCATCAACCCAAGTATCCTTGGTACCAAAATGCTTGCCCTAGCTAACTCCTTTTTCAAAAGAGCAGACTGCTTCTGCACACATGTCCATGGTGTGCTAGTGGTGCTTGAGATTAATGATCAACTATTTGCGGATCTCTTTGATGTCCCTTTTGATGGCCTCCTCATGGGAGCAAATACCAAAGAATAAGGCAAAACATCAAGGGGACATTGAGGAGTGGCTAGGGGTGGCGAAGGGCCAAAAGGGGATCCATATTGAAGAGGCCAAGCTGAAAGTGGTTAGAACAATTTACCCCATCTTTCATGCCCATGATTTTCCCAAGCTCCTCTCCCAGGAAAAAATCATTGGGATTGAGCAAGATTGGATAATGAGAGAATTCATGACAAAGGGGGCCCGTTACAATTGAGCCAAGCATCTTTGCAAAGGTCTGTAGGCTGAAATAGTCAAGCTTCGTAAGAAGCCTGAATCTCATTTCAACATGCATCATGCCTTCTTTGTAGCCTTCCTACAACACTTGGAAGAATTATTGGTAGTCTGTGAGAATGGAGTCTGGGTGATACAAAATCGTAACTAGATTTCCAGACCATGGATTTGCCAAGTCTTTCGTACCACCTGATCCCAAGATCCCACAAAAGCTATTGGGGAATCATTTTCAATGATGATCACAGATCAGGTGGCACACAACTTCCATGGCCAAGACAGTGTAGGAGAGGTGTCCCCTGCTACTATGGGTATCATATCATAGAGAAAATGCCTCATTACAGAGACAGTGGCAACTAAGTTCTAGCATAAAAGGTCTCGCTTGGTTGAGAAGCCTCCCCATTCAAGCTTCGCAGAATGCAACCTCCCATTGGTAAGTGCTTCATCTCTTTATTTGTTACCTTATTTTTTTGATTAATGCTTGCTACATTGTGCTATGCTAGGTAGCATAGCATAGAGTAGCATTTGTTTCAAGTTAGTATGCTTTCGTCCAATGTGACCATGCTTTATTAGCAAAGGAAGAAAAAGAAGAAGAAGGTGAAGAAGAGGTGACGACACCCGAAACAGGGGTGACTAATGAAGATGCAGGGGCCATAGCCATAGAGGAAAGGGCCCTGGTTAATAAAGAAGGAGCTCCTTCCACAAAGGAAAGGGCTCCCACCGATGAGGAGAACACTTATGCTGACGAGGATGATGATCCTGCCGATGAGGAGGACACTCCTACTGATGAGGATGCTTCTATCAATGACAAAGAGGTTGGTGCCATAGAAAGAAGGGCCCTAGTGAATAAAGAAGAGGCCCATGTTAACCAGAAAGAGGCCTTTTCCAATGATCCCTTTGCTAAATGTAGTTCAACACCAGAAGAGCAGATGAATGTGGAGGACATTGCCATGCTATTGAGTTAGCTAGAAGAAGGGGAGCTACAACTTGATGTTGGTAAGTTTGACTGCATATTTGATAGTATGTCGATGGGTGATCCCCTCGCTATCACCCTTGAGGTTTTGCTGGGTAGGAGCTTTACATTTTCATTTACATTGCTCATCATCTTTATTGTAGTCCTCTCGATCATAACTAACACATTTTGTTATGTAGTAGACACCGTTGTTGATACTATAGGCCTTTTTTCAATCTACCTACAACCGTGGGTTGAGACCCCTGATAAGTTTGCCTTCATTGAGGGGGTGGTTGATGACATGATGGACCATCTAAAGCAAATCGATCCAGAAGTGGGTGAGTAAAGTAGCTATTCTAGGCTTTTTAAATTGCTAAACTTTGCTATGCCATTGTGACTAATTCCTTTTTGTGTATAGTTGATAGCCTCTGGCCTCAATTGGGAACCTAAGTAAGCAGTTAAGGTCGATGCCATGCCTACATTCCCACAGGAAGTAACCAAAGTACCTCGTTGCATATAAAATGAGACTAACGAATGTGCGCTGTACTCCACATGCTCCTTGTGGGAGTGCATGTGCAAATGAAGACCTATGGAAATGGGTCTAGAAGCTTGAGAAGGAGAATATAAATCTAACCATTGAGGTGGGAATGTAAATCTCCACTCTAGGAATGAGTTCCTTTTGGCCCAGGATACCAACGATGGCATTTGGTGCACAACCGTCATTGATTATGTGATGTATTAGATGGCCATGTGGTGCAACAATGAGGCCACATGTGAAATAATAGAGAAACTTATGAAAATGGACTTATTGGCCCAGAAGAACCAAGATTGGAAAGACTATAGTGCAAGAGTTTACGAGTGGGGGTAGTCACAGAAAAAACAAAGCATATGTATAAACTAGAATGTGCCACCTACCATAAATAGTATCGGGATGCTTCTGTTAAGTTGTATATGCATGAAGTGTTCCTCGATGTCATTGGTGCTTCTGAGGCTTATGACAAGTTCATGAAACAAGTGATGGTCAGTGAATCCCCTGAATGGGAATTGAGTTTCCCCATGGATGAGATTGCCACTACCTTCTTTTCTCTAGGGCCACTGAGATGGAAAGCTATTGAAAAGGAGAAGGTTGCAAAAAATGCTAACTTGGGAGATAGGCACTGGATGGACATTACTGAAGAGGAGGTCTTGCAACACCTCAGGGTCAGCTTGGATTGCATACCCCCTAAGACATACATGGGGCTTTCTCAGGTTAGTCACTTTTTTGTGATCCAACGACTTATTTTATTCCAGTTTTTATTGTGACTCTAGCTAGCTAGTTTAATTTCTATGATATAGAATCCAGATGAACATACAAGGCCCTCTAAGGGAGGGAACAATGGTGTAGAGGAAGATTCGTAGCATGTTAGCAAAGGATTTTATTTTCATTTTTGAAAGAATATTGTATACATTATTTAATTGATACTTTAAATGCAAGATGAACTATTACAAGATTTCATTTATATTGGATTTTTTATTCTCTATGTTATCTATTTTTATCTTTATTTTATTTTATTTTTTGAATTGCCAATTTTAGGCCTTGGAGGGCTGCAATGGTAGTTGAAGGTCATTCTAGGTCATCGTTAGTTCTAGGCCATTTCGGGCCATCGCGAAGATGCAAGGTAAAGAATTTTATCAGTTTTAGGCCTTAACGGGCCATGAAACATGCAAACAAGGTACATGATGCAAATAGTATAAATAAAGAGGATGTTAAAGCCAATGATGAATGTAAAGCAAATAGTGAAGGTGTCGAGAAGTATAGCTAAAGGTTAACATAGCTATGCTAACGTGGACACGGTTCAATTTTGGAGTTTATTTTTGATCCATCATGGGTTCGCCAATGTATAAGGCCAAGAGGCTTTATTGTGGTATTCCTCTATGTTATCTTCTACCACCTGAAATGGTAGTTCAAACCATGTTGTGACTTCATTGTTACCAGTTTTAGCTTGTTCAGGCACCTTCGTTTGAATGGGGGCTTGTTCTTTAGAGACTTTGATCTCTAAACCTTGCTCCACCCCCACATTGTTTATGGTCTGAGGAGCTACTTCATCACCATGTATCACCACTTCCCCTTATGCATAGGGTAAATGGATTTCCTGATGTATCGATGATGAAATGATCCTCAGTTGGGCCAACCACAATCTCCCTAGAATCAGGTTGAATCTTGGCATCTCCTCTACCACTATGAATGTTGCATTTTTGGGGAACTAGTCCCCTATCAGAAAGTTAATCTACACAATCCCTTTTACATACACTTGTGCCCCAATAAAATATTTTAGGTAGGATGTCATTGTATGCTTGATTTGATCAACTAGGCCCACCTTGTCCACAATGGGAAAAGGGATGACATTGGTCATGGCACCATCATCAATGTGTACTCTTTGGATAGTATGTTGGCTAACCCAAATTGTGATGAACATTGGTGCCATTGTCACCTAACCCTTTTCAAGGACATATTTAATGGATCTATCACAAAATGTTAATTGTGCTGACCTCAATTTTTCAAATGCAAGAGGGAGCATAACTACGTGAATTACCTTTTTCTCTGCTGATATTCTTTCATCCACTAATATGGACATCAACATATGAACCAAGTCCTCACAGTGTGCGATAGAGGTGATTACCAGGTCGTACAAGCTCAAAGTTGTATTCTTCTATTTTAGAGCTTGCTTGACCTAAGTAAGGGAATTTAAAAGGTCCTATCCACTCTCCTATTGCTTATTGCCCTTCTCTTCCTCCATTCGTCCTAGGAGACGAATTTCCTGAGGAGGAGTGATTTCAGGTTTAGGGTTAGACCTTTTTGGGCAGGCTAGCGATGATTGCTTGTGTGTAGTAGCGTCAACTGTTGATGACGAGGGGGGCAAAAGAATGGAAGATGAGGTGGCAGGCTTAGGGGGGCTTGAGGCAGTACATTGTTTAGCTACCTTGTTCGTTGGATGCTCTTCCATCTTCTTTAAACTAGAAGGTTGTGAAGTTATCTTGGATTGACTTTGTATGGTGGGGGGTAGTTGAATGTTTTAGCCCCCTAATGATAAATGATGTTTCTGGTGTTAATGTAGGTGATGTTGTTGTTTTAAACATGAAAGGTGCAAGGGCGGATGTCTGAGAGGGAGCTTTAAGGACAAATGGCTGCTGCAGCACCTTTTTGGCCGCTACTGGTCTTGGTGCACTACGGTAAGGCACGTGAACCACAAATGGTTGCTGAGACGGTTCAAGATGACTATATACGCCAATAGTGTTGATGATGTAGTCGACATTGTTGGTGTTAAGTGGGTTTGTGTAAACATACATAGATTGATTCTTGGGGTGCACAGGGTTGCTTTCATCTAGAACCAACTTCCCTTGATCAATCATTCATTGAATGTCATCCTTTAATGCTAAACAGTAATTCATGTCGTGATCACAAAGTTGGTGGTAGTCACAGAACTATTCTAGCCTAAAATTCTTAGGAACTAGGGGCTCATTAGGCAAAGCGAAGGAGGGGTTCCTAAGGAGTTCGTAGTACCATTGATGCCTTTTGGTTTCCTCCTCTGACATCCACTTGTGTTGAATATACCCCACCCCTAGTAATTTCTTCAGGAGTTCTGGAGGCTTGATAGGTAGTGGGTTGTACTTAGAATGATCTTTATGCTCGAAGTTAGGCTTAGATGGGATGGATTCTTCAGGGGCCGATGTGGAGGGTTGAGTAGTGTTGCTTGAGCTGGGCATGGGGTTAGTTGACATAGTGGCCACCTTTTTGTTGTTATTGTTGTTAGGCTTGGCCTCATTTTCCATAGCAGCCACTATGTTTTTTGCAGCCTTACCTTTCTATTTATCCTTTTTGATATACACATTTTTATATGCAACATAGGCTAAATCTTTACTTGTCTCAGCCACATCTTGAATGCTCTTAGTTTGGGAAAAATCTTGACTAAGATTTCATGGAGCTAGGTAGTACATTTTGGACTTAATGAAGTCATTTACTGCACCCTTAAATATGGCTAGCAAATGGGCCTCCGTAATAGGCTCACGGATCTCATTCAGGGTAGCACTCCACCACTGTATAAATTTTGGGACCGATTCTAGTGGATCTTGCTTAACACTCATTAGCTAATCTAGCATAACCTCTGGTTTCAAGTTATACTTGAAACAAGTTACAAACTGAGTCAACAGCTTCTCTAGGGTTGAGATAGAAGAGCGTGGGAGCATGCAGTACCAGTCTAAAGCTTTTCCCATTAGAGACATAGCAAAGACATAGATGATGATGTGCGGCCATTGTTGCAGTAGAAGGAACTCAAATCTAAACGTCATGAGATGTGCATTGGGGTCACCCTCCCTATTGTATTTTGTAAAGTGGGGGAGTGGCATCCTAGGGGGTAATGTGAGCATGGGGACTACCAGGCTAATGGGATTATCATGGTAGAAATCCATGACTTGTACTATGTCAGAACCAGTAGCTTTTAGGTGCTTAATTTCCTCAATAAGAATTTGGATAAGTTGGAATGCTTGGTCTAGACCCGAGGATGATGTAGATGATTGTAGGGTTGCAGGGGTAGCCACCATTGGTGGCACGATAGGGGTAGCGACCTGGCTCATAAGTGGTCCGTTGGGGAGATCCCTACAAAGGGTGCTACTTGTGTTGTCCACCATCCAGTGAGTGGTGCTATTGGAGTGATGACCACTGGTGATGCCATAGGATAGGTTTTTTGTGTGATCAGTGGGGTAGACCATAGTCCCGCACTTGGTTGTACCATTTGCGAGACCTAGTACCCTTGATGGTGAGCATAGTGCGACATTAGGAAAGGTTGCAAAGCAGGGGGAAGTGATTGGAGTCCACCACATGGCTGGGGTTGAGCCTACCACTAATGGTGAAATAGGTGTAGATGCTAGAATGAAAGCAGAGACTGTATGCAACTATGACGTAGGTACCATGTGCACGTAAGGTAGGGTAGTCATGATCGGTGCTTGGTACAATGTAGGGATAGATTGGGGAATAGATTGTGGAGGGATAGTTCCTGGAAACAAGATGGAGGAATAGGCATGTTGATACACTGAGGATATGACATGGCTACCCATTGCTGATGAAACTGTGTTTTGTGATAGGATGGATGTAATCATAAAGGGAGAAATCGTGAATAGTGGGTTCAACCAAAAGGTCGTGGTGGGAGGGATAGTCAAAGGGTTAGTTTGACCCCCACCCTTGGACTGGGAATCTAGGTCCTCTTGTTCATCCTGAAACACCTCTTCATAGTGGGATTCCATGTCTCGCTGCTTCCTAGACCTACTTATTTGTACCAGCTAATCCAAGATCCACCGATACATTTCCATTAGGGGAATGATAGGGCCAGGAGTAGGGATAAATTCCCCCCCATTGCAGTAAAGGAAATAAAAGTTACATTTGTCTTTGAGTTCTTGGGCATCTTAGGGTATATTTTCTAGGATCTTAGCATAGAGAAAATTGTAAATTTTAGTATGTTGTACCAAGTTCTCAGGTGATTGGTTTTGGATCCTAAGAGATCAGCATGGCCCTTGCACTGGCCTATGCGGTCGCTTTGCATCTATGGATCCTTGAATTGAAAAAGGAACTTCAAGGTTTGAGGTATCATATACGGTGGTTGAGGAAATCATTTTTGAGAGGTAGAAAATGGTTTGTGAGCAAGAAAAAAAAGAGATCAAGAGGTGATCAGAGGATTTCTATCCTGCAGGGTTCCAAAGGAACCGTCATTATGACCAACTTGTATGACACAATGCGTAAATAACTGCAAGGGTTTCATGTTTATGCTAATGAGTGATGGGGTACAGGGAGCATGTAGGACTACCTATGAGATGCAAAAAAAGGCACCAAAAGGCCCTCCTTCTAGTGCCAAAAACTATATCAGCCAAAAACGTTCACCACTGGAACACCGAGAGGTTATCAGGTGAAATAGTTTAACCCCAGATCTATGTGAGGGTTGTGCTGAATAAAATAGAAGCAGGATGACTTGAATGGTTTTGTGAATCAAATAAGGACTTAATAGGTGTGAGTTAACCTTTCATAGACATTGACTTCAGAAATGATGCTTGTAGCGTAAGATGATGATTATTAAATGTAACAGGACAAAAATGATGTAAAATATGATGATAATAAATAGAAATGCAAAGAAAAATGGAGTGAGAGAATGCACCTCCTCAAGATCACAACTTTACTTTATTGAGATGGATACAATCAATTATGCAACATTGGGAGGCACAAAAATCTCAGAGGTAACCAGAATGCTCAAAATGTGCCATCTATGCTCTTGAATGTGAACTTAAAAGCCAACTATGCCAAAAGACACTATGGAAATCCAACTATGCAAAAAGCCAATCAACAAGCCAACCGACTGATGTAAAAAGCCAACAAGCCAACTACTCTTGTCAATGCCAAAATGCCAACTCTTTGGATAAAAATGCCAACTAGAAAAGCCAACCCTTTGAGCGTTGTTTGTTGGGGTATTTATAGGGCTAGGAGGAGGTGAGAAATGAGGCCTAGATGCCATGTTTCATAGACCCCACAATATGCAAACATGATGGTACCCTGTGGGCATGTTGTGTCAGTCATGAACTTTGCTACGTTGTAACCATGTTGTTGAAACTGCACATGCTAGAATCCAATGTGCTAAAAATGCAAGAAGAAAGGACATCTCTGCCCCAGGATGATGTTTTCCCTATCCTTATGAATGGGATCAAGCATAACGACAAATTTTTGGGGATGGACTAAGGGGTATGCCAAAGTGGAAAAAAGTTGCTAATCACAGTGAGCTTAGTTATTTCTAACAAGCTATATAGCTAGCTGAAGATGTCCTGATGCCTCTGTCAACTTTGCATCACTTACACTATGTTGACATAGCATAGTTGCTTGCTACGCTATGTAGCATAGTTGCTTGCTACGCTATGTAGCATAGCACAATGTAGCCACCAATTTGAACATGAAACTTGCATTGGAGTCAACAATATTTGCTAGAAGCCTTGGCACACACTAGATTACTCTTTGGAGCATAGTCTTTGTAGCATAGCATAGCGTAGCAGCCAATGTAACATGCATTTCTATCAAAATTATGGTGTTTCATGAGAAAACATTGCTTGTGGCTCAAGGGCTAACTGAGATAGGGTAGTTTTGGTAACCACAATATTGTTAAATGTAATCCTTTTGCTAAAATGTCTTGGTAGAGGAGTCTTTACATGTTTTTCCCTTGCTATGTTGTGCTACGCTATATAGCATAGCATCCTATGTTGGCTGAATTCTAACTTTGCCTTGTGTGAACATCTTGCTAAAGCTTGTATTCGGATACTTGATTAATTTTTTGAAGGCTTGCTACACTACGCAGCGTAGCGTAGTGTAGCAGACTTCTCTACTAGAAAACTTGCCGAACTACTTTCGTTAGCCCAAACACCTTTGAAAACTCCTAGCACAATTTCTAAGTAAATCGACATCTGAGCTCACTATCCATTTAGGTAGGTTGGTGAGTCCGATGAGCCTACCAGTCCTAGAAGTAGAAAACTTACCAGACTGCACAGTATATCCTTGGTTTCTACACTTAATTGCCTAGTGATCATGACCTTGTACTTGTCGAAGTCCTTGCCTAAATTCTCAAACCTCACTAAAACATGGAGGTCTTGAAATTTTATGGTGTTTCAATCATGTTTACATGAAGTCCCATATGAATTTCATGGTTAAATGACCCAATAAGGTCCAACCTTAGTCTAGACCAAAACCAACAAATTTTAGTAACTTCACATCACCGCTCTAGGACCAGTCCATCCCCTTCAGACACAAGAATGCTCCCACAGAAAACCATTGTTTCTTATTTGAGAAGAAAAGAAAAGCAGGAAGTGAAAAGGACCTTAGTTAGAGGGGACATTTAGGCATGGGTAACATGTCTTTCTAGTCCCATAACTAGTACTTGTAGTCCATTTATTTTTTCTAAAGGATGTGCTTTGAATTCCCATCATGTTTTGGTTTTGAACATTTTATGTTTTTTTTAAATTTTTGAATGGGAACAACACCATGAAAAGACTTATTTAACTTCTTGTTATTATTTGACATGGAATAGTATGAAATCCATGAAAACACATATGTACTCAAGTAAGTAGATAGGCACAAAGAGAATTGAATCTCCTTGAAGTCACATCCTTTTTAACCTTTGAATCCTTTTGAAGTTTGGAAATTACCAAGGCCATAAGTTCACTAAATTTTTATTAATGAAATAGGGATCTCATATTTCCAAAATTGGAAAAACCATAGAGTTGGTGGATTGGTGGCTGACATGGACTCACAACTTGTTCCATGAAAAAGAATCCTATCTTACTTATCGATCATCAAAATTCAAAAATATTAACTAAACATTAGCAATATAAAACTTTAGGTACAAATCACCATTAGTAACTAACCACATCATCACTAAGTCCTATTGGAAATAAAGCACATTTTTATTAAAGGGCAAGAAAAATTCACACCAAAATAAAGTAAAGTATACAAGAAATTATAAAAATATTCAAGAAAAATAAAACATACTAATGATGTTGTTAAACAAAAAAAACTGGAAGAATAACAAAGTGTAAAATAAAAAATAATATAAAAAGAAAGAAAGTGTAAATCAAAAAAGTAGAAAAACTGAGGAGCCACTTAATAGATTAGCATAGATGGCCATCTCCCCCATGACTATGTTGAAAGGAGGAGATTTGAAAGATTGAGTGTGGTTTTCCACTTGATGAGGTGTTAATTGCACTAGCTTACATGGGCTTATGGAAATGTTTGACTTGTTGTGTACTGACAAGCTACTTTTTGTTCAAGCTCTCAAGTTTGTAAATTAACATGGTCCTAGAAGCAAAAGTTTTATAAATGATGTAAGGCCGTTTCCACAATGTTTGAAACTTTGTTTGTTGAGGTATGCACATAGTATCTAAACTTCTCCAAAGCATACACCATGGCCATTAACTCTTTCTCTGTCATGGTAAAATTGAGCTATGCATCCACAGTGATTCAGCTTGCATAATGGATGTAATATGGATGTTTCTGATCATGTAATTATGTAAGAACATCTTCTAAGGCATATTTTGATGCATCTACCATGATGTAAAATTTATGAGACCAATTAGGTGCTTGTAGAAGTGGAGTTTCTACAAGCTTTTCCTTAAGCTTCTGGAATGACTTTTTACACTCCTTAGTCCATATGAATGAAGCATCTTTCTTGGTGATCTTGACTAACAATTTTGTAATCTTAGAGATATTCTCTAGACATCTATAATGATTTTTGGTTGGCAGGTTATTCCTTGGATGACCCAAATCTTTTTAGGGTCTGTCTTAATCCTTACTTGAGAGATTCTATGTCCCAACACAATGCCCTCCTAGACCATGAGATGGTTCTTCTACCAATTGAGCTGAAGATTAGTCTCCACACATCTTTTAAGCACTTTCTCAAGGTAGTACAAGGCTTGGTTGAATGTAGCACTATAGGTGAAGAAGTCATCCATGAAGAATTTACCCTTTATATCGATTTGCTACTAAAAAAATACTTAAGACAAGGTGTTAGAAAGTTGTAGGGGCATTACATAGACCAAAGCGCATCTTCTAATATTCAAAAGTTCCCCATGAACTTGTGAATGTTATTTTTTCTTGATCATTAGGCATGATCTAAATTTGGTTATAGCCAGTATAACCATCTAGGAAGCCATAATGGTAATGCCTAGAAATAGTGTCCAACACTTTGTCCACAAATGGAAATGGAAAATGATCTTTGAATGTCATCATGTTCAATAGTTTAAATCAATATACATCCACCATTTGGCACTTTGTTTTGATAGAATTACAACTGGGCTAACCCACTCACTATCTACAATTGGATAGATGAACCCCACCTTGAGGAGTTATTCAATTTCCTCTTTGATGATCTATTTTAATTTAGGATTTAGTCACTATAGTGGTTGCCTCTTTTTTTCATGGCTAAATTAGTATAGATGCAATGCTAACATATCCTAGGATCAATCCTTGTGAGTTCATGATATGACCAAGCAATGGTTGTTGGCCATTTATTAACCACATTCAACAACATCCTTTTTTTCTTAGGAGCAAGGTTGGCATTGATTATCATTGACTTGCCATTTTTAAAAAATGCATATTCCATGACAAGAGGTAGAGTTTTTAACTATAATGGCTTATGTTTAAAACTATCAAGAATTTCCAACTCTCCCTAATTAGTACCATCAAGTTCATCATTAGAGAGTTGGCAATGAACTTGCTCTAGTTCATTCATTCCTTCAACGTAGACACAAGATAAGCTCTCAATAGGTTCCATTCAAAGTATGCTACTCTCAAAATTAGTTGTTAGCCACTGCGTATCCTCTTATTTTTTGATTACTACATATAAGTAATTTTGGATTTTGGATTCATCTACAGACTATCTACATGCTTTGATTGATGTGCTTTTAGTAGACCAAATTTTTTGCATATAGTTGCACATTGTATCATTGTATGCGATGCATGGAACTCACTTCTTCTCAATCTTTCCAAATGCATTTTTCTTAAAAATCTCTAGGAAAATATCTTTGATGCCCATTTCTTCATTAACAATGCTCAAGTAAGATTTTCCCGTAATGATTGGAAAGTTCCCTTTGCAATTATTAACTTTAATTACGAAGAAATTAGTAGGATACAACCACCCATAGACAGTGATCACAATGTCCTCCACTAGTTACAAAGAAATAGTGATGAACTAATATTCTAATTCCAAATGGATTTTTATCTTCTTAAGAGGAGGTAGGCTTTAGATATTATACATTTCTTGGGAAATTAGATTAACTCTAAAAATTGTGTCAAGAAGAGCCTTGCATAGCTCATTTCCAACAAATTACAAGTAGATGAGAGGACTTCCAAGATAAACTCTTTTCCTATGAAGGTTTCATACCTTGACCCAGTTTGATATAGTGTGGTTTAGCATGACTATGCAAATCTTGGAAGGAATTTTTTTTGAAGGGCTCTCAAAAGAAATGGATGTAGAGGCTTAAGGAGAGATAGGATCAGTAGCTGCATAAGTAGATGAGGGCTTAGTAGGACTATTAGTTTGAAAGAATGGTCTTTTATGGTATTTTAATTTCAAACCACTTGGTTGAAAAGCTAGTTATAAGTTAAAGGCCATGGTAGCATTACGCTACTGCACCTATGCAGCAATTTTGCTATGCATCAATGGAGTAGGTTGTATTAGGGTTGAGGGTGGAGGAGCATGTGCCAAAGGATGAAGAGGATGATATGGATATGAGGTTTTCCCTTTAGTATATGGAGAATGAGTTTTGTAATACTCTAGAGGATAGTAGTAATGCTAAAAAGGAGCATGAATAGAAGAGTCACATGGATACATTGGTTGTTGAACATAGTATCCATAAAGATTTGGCTTCCTATAAGGGTACTGCTACCTTGGTGGTGGCATCCCCCACAACTATGGATGTTTCCACTACTGATACAACTTATATGATTGTGGTGGAGCTTCACTTGGATAATAAGCCTATTATTGTTGGTGGAACTATATTGTGTTTCTTTGAGGATAGGGTAACCTTCTAGGTGCTTGCATTCATCCTAGTTTAGGATTCAAAGCATACACCCCATATTTCTATAAGTGTGATACAATAGGATGAAATCCCTTCAGATGTTCATATTAGCAGATTTCACATCCATCATCATCATTTGATTTTGACTCCACAACCTCTTCTACTATGATAGCTTTGTCCTTATCATTTTGGTAGGCACGTTCAGCTTCTTTTCTTTTTCTACAGTCACAATCACTACCTTTTTCTTTGGATTCTTCATTAATTTTTAAAGTAGTTAAAAATTTTTCATATAAATATTCTCACATTTTGTTAACCTTAGTCAAAATTTCAGACACATATTTTTTAATTGGTAAGGTTTTTCACTACGTCACCTTATCAAGTAGTGCTTCCTTCTCACTATCATAGAATTTGACCTTCTTTTTTCTGATGAAAGGGTCCTAGTTATACTCCTTAGCACTTTCTTGTTTTTTCAATCCACCTTCTTCTTTTGCAACCTACTCAATCAGCCTTTGAATCTAACGGGATCTTACTTTTGATAGTCTTCATTGGGCATAGATCCCAAGAGTTCTTCTCATTTTGGATTAGAGCCCATCTATGATATGGCAAAGTTGCTCTCATTGAGAATAAACATGGCCAAGACATCTATGTAAAATGGAATAATACCTATGCATGGCTGCATCCAAGGGTTCATGTGTTCTTTGTCACTAGCATTATAGTTGCTTTCTCAAATTGGACACTTTAGAGAACATCCAATATCTATCACTAAATAGCATAAGAATGATACTCCATTTGCAAATTGATTCTAGCTCCAAGAAGTGGTATCAACATTTTGCTTCATTATGAGTGTCCTGGGGAATAGCTTAAGTTTTTTCCAGTCATTTTCTATATTTTGTAAGGCATAGGCATTGAGAAAGGCCTAAATATGGGTCTACGTATGAAATCCTATCCCTAGATGTCATGGAAAATGTCAAATATATGATATATTAGACATTATGTATACAAAGAAAATATACCAAATGCAAAATATAAGTGATATTTAGCATTATGTATAAAGAAAATAATAGGAAATATGCAAAAAAGAAAGAAAAGAATGCTTTATTGATATAGAATAGTGTATACAGATCATGTTTTAAGAGTGTTCCTTGGCATTTTCTTCTTTTAGCATCTATCCCTTAGAGGCAATCCAACATTCCCATCATGGTTAGCCCTATAACTAGCTAGAAGGGATGGCTAGTCCACTTCCTATCCTACTTCATCAGGCTTCTTGTGGCTTTCCTATACCAACTTCATCACCCCATGACTTGCTTGTACTAGCTCCTCCATTCCATGCTAGCATGACCTCTAACCTTGAGTCTAAATTCCTTAGGTAAAATCCCCAATAGTTACCTTAAGAAACACATCTATTATTACAACATGCACTTTCAGGTCTTAATTACAACTAACCTTTTGGGTCTTGTTAAGATAACAATAACAATTTTTATGAAGAGAAACCATCTTCATTAGTTATCAACATCATTTGGGAATGGAGATGTGACAATATACCCTCCTTAGGTTTCATTTGTCCTTGAATGAATCCATGTTCTCTATCTTTTTCTAGCTCCAATGCTTTCTTTCATGATTCTATGCTCTAATGATTTGATTTCTCCCTTGAACTTAAAGTTTTTTCTTGCTTATTCTATAAACATAATATATGTGAGAACACTATATCAAAAATTAAATATTACTTCCTTGATACTTACTACATTTTCAAATATAATGATAATAAGTGAATTAAAGATCTACCAACTACCAATCACTAGTTCTAACTAGGGCCACACAATATGCAACTTGTATATGGTTGTCCAAGTGAAGGTAGGGAAAATTCTTTATTCCCAAGTTGCAATTCCTTAGATATTTTATTAATCTAATTGAAAATTAAATAATGGTTAAAATAATAAAATCATCAAATAAGTGTAAGAGTGAGATACTTCTTAATCTTGATCAAACTTATGAACTAATGCAAGTAATTGTAATTCTACCATAAGTGGTATGTGATTAGATGGTCTTGTTTAGGATGGCAAGGCTTAATCTTGATTCTTCTCAGCTTCTTCTTTAGAAATTAACTCTAGTAACTTGGTAACTTGAAAGAATAAAACATCATACCAAATATAATCCAAAGTCTCTATGAAGAATGTTGTTTATCCATCTTCATTAATCTTTACAAAGTAATCTGTAAACTACGGTTCGTGATGAGTGTTATCCATCAACATCATCTATCCCTAAATTCTAGCGTTTAATTTATCTAACAAAGATTCAAAGTAAGTAGAATATGCATTGGCTAGTGGAATTACATGCTGAATTGATAGAAACATATTTTTCAAATCAAGTTCATCTTTCAAATATTTCTTTACAAATTCATATTTTTAGAATTAATAAACACTACTTCCAAATTCTTCATTAAAGTCTCTACAAATAATGAATGTAACTAGATTGATACAACTTAGGAATAACTTCTTCTTCAAACTTTCTTCTATTTACTTAATCAAGTATGCTCCTTGACAAATTCTAACATTTGAACATGTTGGTTTGGAAATTAAATGTGTGTTAACCATGCATACACATCTTCTTGATAGATGGAATTTTAGAATCACCACTAGGGCTATGTCATTTTTCCAAAATCTTGATTGATCTTTCTCTTCCGTTTCTTGAAGTTCTACAATTTCAAAAATCATATTTTCTAAACTCCATTCAAATCTTTGTACCAATTCAAACTTGGCTTCTTTATAAAAGATTGCATAGCCATCCATGTTATAATTTCTACAATATCCTAATCTGTATGGCTTAAAAGAAGAAATTTCACAAGAATCTTTTTGCTTATAAATACTTCTATATTCTATCGTTTCCAAATAAAATTGATATTGATATAGAAATTCCCATGGTAATACTTCTTGTAAGCATAAGACATCAACATCCAAATCTTTTAATTCTACTAAAATGCATGGGTATCAATATTCATGCCAATTCAAGGCCCATGATGGACATAGTAGATATTTTTTTCTCACTTATTAGGGATCTTACAAGCATGTTGTATGTTGCAACTTTCATTCCTATTATTGGATTATTATCTCAATCATTTCTCTTCATGAATATCATACTCCTTGTCAAAATGAGATTTGAGTCTCCATGTTTTTTTTGGTCCTATGTTTTGATTACAGGATGGATTAATATACCTTTTTCTTGATGGTTGAAGATTATTCTATTTCTTAAACTAATTATTCAACTAATACATCAACTAATAATTAATGACATCAATTGAATAACTATATTATCTATTTTTATAATTATATTGTCTAATTTTAGAAATATTTAACAACATTATATAATAATATGTAACTATATTATCTAATGACTTTGGTAGTGTAACTAATGACATGTCATAGTGATCTTAAGACTATTTGCAAGGGTTATGCACTAAATCTTAATTCCTAAAAGGTTAAATTTATAATATCATTGAATTATAGGATGCTCAAATGATAGATCTAACCTCACCATTAAGTTCATAAAGGTGAAAAATGTTAGAAATGACTATTCATATGTTGAAAATGAACATCATATGCTCAAGTTTTGAAAAAATTAAATTTTGGGGATCTCAAGCCACTATATTGGGCATGAAGTAAAAACTAATTTGTGAGGTTTCCTAGGATGGATTTGACCTCACTATTGTGTCTAGAAGTTCAAAAAATATAGGAAAAAACTCTTTTTTTTATTAAAAAAGGCTTTCAAAATTAAAAGTTATGGCTTTTGGAGTCTAGAAACCTTGGCGTAGAAAATGAGACTTCCTAAGAGGTCACCCATCCCAATTCTACTCTAGAGAAAGTACAATTAATTATAGAATTTTTATGTTTGTTGCTATCACTACACCAATTTGAAATTTTGTAAATAATTGAGTGCATTTTCTATTTAAACTAATAATTACGGGCATGGAATTTTTTTTTGAAAATTTCTCCATCAGTTGGTGGGAATTTCAAAATTTCCATCAATTGTTAGAAAACTCAAATTTTTCTAACAATTGATGAATGACCCATTCTAGGATTCACGTGGTGGTGTAGAAGGTAGTTATGAGTAGCACAGGAGGCAATGTTGGGTAACACAAGAGGCAATGATGGGTGGCACAGGAGGCAATGATGGGCAATGCAGGAGGTAGTAATGGGAGACACTGGAGGTAGTGATGGGCAACATGGGAGGTAGTGATGGGCAGCACAGGAGGCAGTGATGGGTGGTGTGAGAGGCAAGACACATTGTAGTGTAGTATGGTAGGCACAGTTGTAGTGGCAAGGCATGGGCATTCAAGGTTGCACAATGTAGGGTAGCAGACTATGTGGGCAATAGCAAGTGGTGCAGGCATTACTGGTGGTGCGGTAGTGTAGGCAATAGTGACTATGGTGGTGGTAGTTGGAATGTGATAAAATTTTATTTCTGTGCCCCTTTTGGGGCTGGCCCTTAGGCCATCCTCTTTCAACCATGGCCATACGCCATGGAATATGATAATACATAAGCCATATTACATGGTGCTCATAGCCATAGGCCATGGCATGCCATGAAAATATGGAGGGTCTATGTCCACATGTTGAATGATGGTTGGTTAATAAGGAGGTGAAGCTCCTCATGACTTGCTACTATGCCATGGAAAATCCAGACTGCTCATGCATCATAGATGTTAGTCATTTATTGCCATGTGCCATAGCCATGGGCTACAAAGCATGCATGCATTTCATATGTGTTGTCATTGCTATTTCATCCATTTCCCTTGTCATGGTAGTCAGCAACACCAATTTTGTTAGCATGCCATAAGATGCCTACATTTTTTTGTTCATGTGCTACACAACACACCATAAACATTTGTTGGTGTGCTATAAACCAAGCCCTAAGATAACAACACACTATGCCAATCACTTGCTATGAATTCTTCTTTATTATGTCATATAATAATACTACATGTTCATATTCATATATAAATGTAATGAAATATTCAATTTCACATTTGTATTATTACAAGTATTTCTTTGATTTTAGTTTTAGTTTTAGATTGTGCCATTCATTCATGGTTACTTCATAAACTAGTTAGCTAATAATAGTGATAACAGACCTACTTTTTGCCCTTATTTACTATATAAGAGATCACAAGAGGCCATGGTGTGGTTCCCCCTTACACTCACACCTAACTATCCTGATGTGATTTCTTGAACAATTTCTTGTTTTCAATTTTCATTACAAAAATTAGTTCATTAGCTCTAGGGTTAGTCCTTAGTGGTTTTAGTTGCAATAGAGCTTTAACAGACATTGGAGTTAGGATAAAGGAATGGATAACATGTCATCAAATGTTCCATCATGCCTAGATGCATCCATGATTCATTGCCTCAGCTAGCTCCTTATTACAAGGCCCTTCCAAAACTTGCGATGAAGTACTTTCATTTTGTTTTATTTTTTAAAATTTTGTTGACAAGAATTTGTATTTTATTTAAATGTAAAGTGGTTGTTTCTTAATTTATAAATTAGCTTTAGACATGGGCATACCTATTTGAAAAGAGGTAATACTTTTACTCATTAACTCACACTCTTGGAGCCCTATTGATGGAATAAGCATTATGGAATGAGCCTCTACATGATGATCCTTTTAAAAACATAGTGGACACCATGTTTTTGGGATAAGGCTATGATTATGATGAAGAATTTAAATTCCATTAGTATACTTTACATTGGAGGTTGAAAATAATCATATGGCATAAAATAAAACTTGAATATTAAGGATATATGCCAAATTAAATATTAGAAACTAGTATGGCTTCACAACAAAACATTTTGATAAACTTTCTTTTTCAAAACTAGAGGTTATTATTTAGAATAATTATAAAGCTTAGAATCAAGCTTCAATGAGCCCATAAAAAAAGACAATTCAAAATGAGGTTAATGGGACCTTGTTTAGGAAAATGAGCATGGAGCTTTTAGGTGATGTTCCTTTTCTTTCATAAGTGTAGACACTAGGCAGATAATGTACCATGAAAAATTTATTATTAGATCTTTTACTTATCTTAATTGACTAACCAATGTAGGTGAAAAAAATGTATCAAGATGATGATTTTGATTTTCTATTTCTTTTAACTTATTATTATTATTTTATTCCACCTTGCCTCGGTAGTTGACATGGTGGTTTGGTCGATGACAAGGTAAGGGTTTTGTAGGAGTACATGGCAATTTTGGGTTGAATTCCAAACCTAAATTTTTTTGGTTTAAATAATAAATTAATAAATTAATGTTATTTTAATGCACATATAACAAGAGCTTTAAACATTAATATCTCCCAAACTGTAAGTTCAATTGAGAAAAAATTTGTCTCTTTGGAATCATCTCGATGATTTCTATGTGTTGGACATAATTTTAGGCTTCAAATATGAAGTTGATTTTTAAGGATTTAAAAGGATCAAACTATCCTATTTTGTTGAACTGAAATTTCTAGGATGACATATGGTAACTTGGAATCTTCTAGATTACTTGGATACTAAATTTCAACAAAACAATATCAATTCAGGTTATGGTTACTAACTTTCTAGAATGAAATTTAACAATGATCCTGATTGATTAATAATTATAGTATTAAAATAGGTAAGAGTTACTTGGACTAGTGTATCATTATCTTACAAAAATCTCTTGTAATTGATGAATTTTGATGAGGTGTGATCAAATCTTCATTAGTTAATGATATCCATGAAAGAAATTTTGTTGGTTGTTGGGATCTAGATGCCTAATCCATTATTTGTGAAGTCAATGGAAAGGTATCTTTTAGCTTGCATCATAATTATATGCTACATTTGGTGATGATCAATGGCTTTCCATGTGTTTTGGCTTCAAGGTTTATCATCAAGTTCATGTTGTAGTCAGCCCATAATTTTGAATGGTCCTTGGATCAATGTTTTCTTTGATTCCAATTATGACATCCCATCCCTGAATGTCATGGAAAACATCAAATATATGATATATTAGCTATTATGTGTACAAAGAAAACATACCAAATGAAAAATATAACTAATATTCAGCATTATGTATAAAGAAAATAATAGGAAATATGCAAAAAAGAAAGAAAAGAATGCTTTATTGATATAGAATAGCATACTAGATTTTTCTCTGAGAGTGTTCCTTGGGGTTTTCTTCCTTTGGCATCTATCCCTTAGAGGAAATCCAGCACTACCACCAGAGTTAGGCCTATAACTCAACTAGAAGGAATAGCCAATCTGCTTCCTATCCTACCTCACCCAGCTTCTTGTGACTTACCGATACCAACTTCGCCATCCCATGACTTGCCTGTACCAGCTCCACCATTCTATGATGTCACGACCTCTAAACCTGGTTATAAATGCCTTAGATCAAACCCACAATAGTTACCTTAAGAGACATGTTCATTATTACAACATACCCTTTCAACTCTTAATTACAACTACCCTTTTGGATCTTGTTAAGATAACAATAACACTTGTTATGAAGAGACATCATCTTCATTAGTTAGTAGCATCATTTTGGAATGGGAATGTGACTATGGATTTGAGTTATATCCCCCTCAAATCTAGGGATATTGTTTATATTCAACCATTTAATTCTACTATCTTTCATATGCTTGTTGAGATCCTAACTACCTCTACAATGTTTAGAATGATTCAAGCTACCAGCAAGGGCTCATCATCATCATGATTTTGATGATTCCTATGATGTCCCTTGATACTCCTTCAATCATGGTAGGGCCTATGATCGTTATCCTACTATTCACCTCCATCATGGTTTCATCCCTCATGGTTTTGATTAGATTCAGAGGAGGAGGAAGAAGATGTAGATGAAGAGGGTGGAGAGGGAGGAGGATTATCATCATGATTTCTACAATCTCCTTTTCACTTTTCATGCCCATTATCATTATTTTTTCCATCATTATGATGGTTGCTAAAGCCCCAGCCTTAACTCCCACTTTTGCTTGAACCCAGATTGTTGATAGTGAATTGTAGATTTGGGTTTAAGCCCCCATCAACAATGTTAAGGAGTGAAGAATCTTGATGTTGGGAACCCCCATATGGAGGATCCTCATTGTTGTTTTGGTTTAGCAAGAATAAGGGATTGGTGAATCATTTTTCCTTTGTAGCTTCATAGTGCTTCTCCTAGTGTCAATCTCATTTGTGTTGTGTTTCTGTGGAATGGTAGTTCCAATAGTCATTATCTTGCACAACATATTCATCATGGGGATCCTATATGCCCAACTTGTTAAGAGTTTAGAGTATCATCCTAGAAATAGATTAGTTGGAAGGCAACACAATGTTTCCCTCCATATCTCTCCACCATAGCTACTCATCTTAATGTGGGATTAAGGTGAAATCAAGTACAAACTCATTTGGATGAGTGTATATCACCTTTAATTCTTAGGCCACTGATGGTTTTGAATCATCATGCTTGTGAGAACAAGACATTTTGGATTAGAGAAAAATTTAGCATGCTTAAACTATAATTTTAATTGTTAATTTTTTTAATGATTGTGACCCTAGGATTCATTCCAACAATCTTAAATAATATTCACTAAGTCGTAGATGCACATATCACATTACAAGTCCTCAACAATGACACCAATGATGAGCGATGAGTACATCCTATGCCCAACCATATGAATTACTAAGCATTCACACATGATCTAGTCAAATTTCTTGGACATATAGCCTTCTAAGTACATTGGTCTCTAGGAAGAAAAACTAAGCATTGCAATTGTTGTCTTCCCAATTACACATGTGAAATGCAAAGGTATGGTTAAGTGCAACTAAGGCATATGATTTTTATCATTTTTATGTTTTGTATTTTAAGTCTCAAGGATAAAGAAAAATGTATAAAATAAAATAATTAAATTGCTAATTTAGTCTAGCTAGCTACACCTAACTAATCCTAACATAAGCATCTGTTTCCACTTGTCGTACGCATCCTAAACATATTTAATACTATTTTGTTACCAAATGTTAAGTGTTACTAGGATTACTAAGCACCAAGCATATTCTCAAAGTGGTCATACTTATGTGTTTAATTAATCACTATTTAATCTAGCTTAATTACTTAAAGCATTAATGGAAATTGCATAAAATGTTAAATGCATAAATAAGAATTAATCTATTTCAAAGTGCAGTAAGGTTTTCCGAAAGCTCATCTTTATTGCTGCACACACTATTGTGCTTTGGTACAATAGTGCTCAAACAAAGATCCATACGCTCTTTGGCTCCTACTATGGGCACTTAGAAAACTATTCTAACTTTAAATGAAAAAAAATACAAGAGCTCCACTATAACTATGATAAAAGATGCCATCAACATGATGGATGAGCATGCATTTATAGGAAAAAATAGACTCTATATTGATGATGTCATGTTAATGCATCAAATTCCACATCAATGAGGCCTTATTGATGGAACTTGAAAAAACATGACTCATAAACCAAGTACTCATGCCTCTTCACTTCCCTAGTGCTTGAAGCTTCCCTTGTTTTATGTACAATTGCCTTCCTTTTTTTTGAAGTTTTGAACTTCTCAATAGCCCACTTCAACTCATTGATGTTGCCTTGTATAGTCTCTTCATTAGTGGATCCATGGTAGTGCCTAAGATCTACAACATTAAAAAAAAAATACATTCCAACATCGTTGGATATGTTAATCTTAAAAGCATTATCATTAATCTTAGCTTTAATTTTAAAAGGCCCAATATTCTTGGCTTTTAACTTGGAGAAGTTAACATCTCTCAATCATTTCTTTCTCAAGTGCATCCAAATCAATTTACCAACAATGAAATATAGCTTATGTTTATCCTCATTCCTATTGAGAACTCTCTCTTCAACCTTCTTCTCAAGATTTGATTTTACTTGTGCATGGAGATCCCTCATCTCTTGCATAAAATTAGCACATATTTGAGCTTCACCATTAAAGATATTCAAAATTTCCACCATATTTAGAGAGAATCCATAGTTAATCTCAAATGGACTTTTTCCAATAGCAATATAAAAAGCATTATTGTATGAAAAATTAGCATGATACAATACGTTTTTCAACTTGTTGGCTATCCATCACATAAACATCTTGATATGTTTGTCAAGGATTTATTCACCGCCTTCATTTTTCCATCAAATTGTGGATGATATGCACTAGAAAAATTCAACTTTGTTCCTAAAATTTTCCAAAGGGACCTTTAAATGTGACTTGTAATTTTGAAGTCTTTGTCACTAATAATATTCAAAGGAATTCCATGCAACTTCATAAAATTCAAGGAAAACAAATTTGTCATATGAGAAGCACCACTCATCTTCTTGAATAAAATGAAATGTCATATCTTAAAGAATCTATCAATAACCAAAAAACTCTCATTGTTCTCAATTTTATGCTTTTTTAATACCACTCATAAAATTTACAAACATACCTTTTCATGAATTCTTGGGAATTGACAAAGGCATATAATGTTAATCTACTTCTTTACCTCCTTTAAAATTCTGATAAGTTAAATACTCCTTCACAAAGTTTGAAACTTTAGTTATCATAATAAGCCAAAAATAGTACCTACACACAAGTTCTCATGTTTTATCACTAACCATGTGACATTCATGCCATTATAATCATTTGCAAACAAACTATTTTTCCTAAAATAAAAATTAGAAATTCATACCTTTCCATTCTTAAATAATAGTTCATCTTAAATATGATATTTCCACCACTAATCCATATTATTCATCAATGACTCTTTGGGGGTACTTCCAAACCTATTCAAAATCATCATGATGATCATACAAATTAGTAGAATCACCCATACCTTCCACATGAGATACACTAAAATTCACCACATGCATCTTGGATAATGCTTTATCCACCACATTACCTATTCTACTTTTGTGCTCCAACATAAATGAAACTCTCATAACTATGCAACCCACTCCATGTGATTTGCACTTAAATTTTTTTGTGAGTTTAGAAATTTAAGTGCTATATTGTCCTTCATCAAAGTAAACTCCTTGAACAATAAGTAATTTCTTCAATGTTTTATTGCTTCAAGAATGGCATACAACTCCTTTTCATATATGCTATACTTTTTCCTTGACTCATTTAACTTTTTGAAAAAGAAAATAATGGGCCTACCTTCTTGTGAAAGTACCCTACCAATGACAAGTTCACTTTCATCCATGTCCAACTAAAAAAGCTTCTGAAAATCTAGAATTATAACCACAACTAGTAATCTTTGGTTTCAACAAGTCAAAGCTCCCTACGGTTTCTTTATCTCACATGAAATCTTTATTTTTATTTAACAAAGAAAACATAGGTCATGAAGTACCACTAAAATTTTTGATGAATCATCTATAAAAGCCTGATAAACCAAGGAATGATCTTACCTCCCCAACATTCTTAGAAGTTTTCCAATTCCTAATATCCTTCACCTTGGTAGCTTCCATTTGAATTTGGTTTTTAGAAAGCACATGTTCAACATATGTGATTTCCATTGTAAATAAATGAATTTTCTTTACATTGATAACCAATTGTGTCTCCTTCAACTTAAGATACACAAACCTTAAGTTATCTAAGTGCTCTTTCTCATTAGAGCTATATAGCAAAATATCATCAAAAAAGATAATTGATGAGCATCGATATACCTAACCATATGAATCACTAGCATTCACTCAATGATCTTGTTTAATTTCAAAGACTTTAGGTTTCTACATACAATGGTTCTAGGAGGTGAATCTAAGCATTGTAATCATTGTCTCCCTAGTTCCACTTGTGAAGTACAAGGGTATGGTTAACTATAACTGAGGCATATGATTTTTATCATTTTATCTTTTTTGAATTAAGTCATCTAAGAACAAGAATAAAATATATAAAAGTTTAACTAATCTAATAATTAACTAATATCTAACTAATCCTAACATAAGTATCCATTCCCACTTGTTGTACACATCCTAAACACACTATAATGCTACTAGGTTACCAAGCGTTAGGCACTACTACAATTACCAAGTGTTAAGTATATACTCGAAGCGGTCGTACTTATGTGTGCTATTTAATCAATATTGATGAGACGTGATATCGCATGCATCGTGATATCGCGTACACGATATCATGGTCCACCACCAAATCTATAAATAAGAGGTGGCACTTCCCTCATTTCCCATCCTAGGCTTAAAGTAGGGAAACTCTGCCAGTTTGATCACTCCAGAGATAGAATATTTTCCATGTGCCCACAGTAGGAGTCCCCAAGTGGACGGACCTTTATTCGAGCAGCTTTGTACCTAAATGCAAGTTGTGTATGGCAATAAAGATGAGCTTTGTGGATAAACCTTGTAGTGCATGGAATAGGTTTATTACATGTTATTTATTACCTACATTAGTGTGGCATGAGTACGACTTGATTACGAGCATTGACAAATTTGTACGGCTAATCAAGGAATTGGCTGCTCATCGTGATTAGTCTCTCTCACCCTCAACTCCTAGAATGTGGGATGAGTACGACTTCATTACGAGCATCTACGGATGTGTACAGCTAGTCAAGGAATCAGTTGTTCATCACGTTTAGGCTAGTGAAGTGCCTCAGTACGACCACTTTGAGCATGCACGTTACGTGTGGTGATCCCAGTAACGATTAGCATTTGGTAGCCACAGTTGCATAGTTCAAGGTGTGTATGGTAAGTGGGAACGGATGCTAATGCTAGTTAATTTATACTTAGTCCTTAGTTAGAGTTAGTTAGCTCTCTTAACCCTTCACCTTGATAGCATAGGAGAAAAACCATAAAAGACCATAAAAATCATATACCTCGAACTTACTTAACCATACACCATGACAACAACAAGTAAGTCTGGGAAGACAATGAATGATTAACCCCAAGTGTTCCATGGGGTGTTTAGGCATTTAGTCTATGAAGTTCGACCGGATCACATGTGTTATGCTTGTTTCATATGGTTGAGTGTAGGGGTACCTCACCACTAATCATTGGCACCGTTGCCGGGGACTAAGTGTTTGTGCGCCGAATAGAACATAAGGGATATCACTCACATCGTTGTGAGCCTTAATGAACCTTCGAGTTAATCAAAAGAGAAAAATTATATAACAGTGAAATTAACACACCAATAACAATGCCTTCTTCTCATAAGAGCAACTCACCATCTAAGGACCACACACGAGATAGTCGGCAAGATAAAACACATAACCAGAATCAGCAAAGTCCTAAACAATATAAGATGACATATACTCATCCCAATGAGTATATTCCTAATTTTACTTGTATTCTCCATCAAGATGAGTAGCTGTGTTGGAGAGATTTGCAAGGTAACATTGTGTTACCCCCAGATTGATCAATCTCTCACATGCTTTTCCGTGCCTTGGCACAGATAGGCATGACTGAACTATATGCTGAATACATTGCGGAGGACTCTGACATGAGGGATTATTATCCCATAGATGCCCAATGTATGAGGGACTTAGGGCAGGAGAGTCAACATGCACTATTGAAGGGCAAGGTCCCGCATGTCTAGCAAAATAGGAGATGAGGAACCTCTTATTACGGGTTCTTTAACAAAAGATGTTCCCCCTCCTAACAATGATGAGGAGGTTGGGTATCAGAATCTACGATCAATGGTACATAACCATGGTTCTGATGCCAGTGAACACAAACTTTTCACAGAGGGAACAACCACTTATGCTAAGGACAGGCACTTAGATCGTCACCACTATCTGGGCCATAGCAGCCGAAGAGAAGGCAAGAAACATCATCATGGCAATGGTTCCCCTTCTTCTTCCCCTTCTTCACATCACTCACCCTCTCCTTCCACATCTGGGCATAGCCACCATGAACATAAACGTGAGGATAAAAGTAAACAAAATGAAAGACCTCGACGGGAAAGTTGAGAGAGAGGACAAGGGCAAGGACATAGGGAGAGTAGGGAACAATGCAAACATCACAGGCATCATGAAAGATACGATCATGAAGAACCAGCATGCTTGACATAATGGAGGTAGTTAGGATTCCTACAAGGCATTTAAAGGATAGTTAGATCAAATGATTAGACATGAACAACATCCCACGATTTGAAGGGGGATATAATGCTGATCCGAAAAATCATTTACGGGCATTCCACGATGCCTATGCCTTGCAGAATATAGAAAATGAGTAGAAAAAACTTAAGTTGTTCCCAAGGACACTCACCAAAGAAGCAAAGAGCTGGTACCGGTCCTTAGAACTGGAAACCATCAGGAGGTGGAGTACAATGTTAGAACTGTTCAACGAGAAGTATCTAACGTACTCCAGAGTGTCCAATTTGCATAAGAAGATCCAAGGATGGAAGCAAGGTACATATGAACCCTTGGATGATGCCATGGCCCACTATTACACAATGTTACATCGTTTCTTGAGCCATGGGTACGCTCAGCGGGATCAACTTCGCCACATCGTGGATGGGCTGAGGCATGAAACTAGAAGAACCCTTGGAACTTACGCCCAAGGGAGACTCTCACAACTTAGAGTCCATGAAGTATCTAGCTTTTTGGAGAAAGTAGAAAAATAAGAAGGTGAGCTATGTAGAAGGGAAAGTGCTGAAGAGTACAACTGCAATCCCTCCCTTTGAAAGAAGGGAGTGAAGTTTTGTGATGAAGAGGATGAGTCACCACTTGAAGAGTTGGTGAACAGAAAGACCTTGCCGCTTCAAAAACTCACAACTGAAATAGCGGCTAAGGTAGATGATGTATGGAGTTCCTTAGAATCTAAAATTGAAACTTTCTTAAAAATTGTAGAAGAGTCTAAGGTAGAACAAAGTAGTGACAAATGTAAGAAAAAGTGGAGAGATTTAGGCCTTGAAGATAACAAGGGTAAGGGGAAAATTACTAACTCCAATGTGGCTGTGGACTCTGACACAAATGATGATGGTGGATGTGAGATCTTCCACTATGACCATCCTAAGGGATGTTGCCCCATCATCTCACATCTACAGGAGTCTGGGATGTATCCACTTAATCCAAGACTCAACCAACGGCAAACACCTCGAAGGTTACCTTATCCACAAGGTAACCCAAGGTATTTCCACCAACCACTAACGTATTATCCAAGTGGGACTCCACCACAGCCCATCGAACAGCATCAGTAGTGGCAATACCCACAGTCATGTGGGATGCCATTGCCGAAACATCAGTACCCTTACCTGCAGCCTGACCCTTATGGATATTATGTGTAGCAGCTGATTTCTCCAAGTGACTCTATGAGTCACACAACTCCCAACCATCACTACCAAGTTTGGGAGTACTTTAGAAGGACTCCTTCTCCTCCAAGAGACACTCCATACCCACACCATCCTCCTAATCCATCCTCACCTCTTCAACTAGTAGTAGTTTCCATAACACCTCCTACTCCAACAATGCAAGGGGAACTTCCTCCTCAACCGTAGCAACGTCACGTTGCGAGAGCTATAAATATCCAGCCTGCTACTAGTTCTGACAACTATAAAAAGAGAAGATCCTACTTCAAAACCAAAAGCCCAGACAAACTCTTACAACAACAAGTGGTTGGGCCCATGTACACTCCTCCACCATCTAACACTTCAGAGCATCCTTCCATCCAAAATTAGAGCTTAATGCATACGGTTATGTTAACGCATATCGTAACTGAATGGATTAATGTAGGCCACATTCCCAGGAAACTAACTGACCCTGGGAGTCCTTTAATCTATTTGTAGATAGCCAGAAATGAACCACATAGGGCTCTTCTTGACTTAGGTTCTGGAGTCAACTTAATATCACGAGAGATGTATCACACCTGGAACCTACCCCAACTTAAGAAGAGTAACATTCAACTAGAGCTGGAAGACCAGTCCATCACCATTCCCTTTGGATTGATGGAGGAAATCATTACCACTGTATGTGGTTGGTCTTACCCAGTTGATTTTCTAGTGATTGATGTGAACAACAACAAAGGGGGCTTCCCAATTATAATGGGAAGGGCATGGCTTAGTACAGTAGATGCTTGCATTAGGATCCACGATCTTTCCTTAGAAATCTCTAAGATAAACATTTGTGGAAAGATCGAGAAGAGGAAAGTTCCATGCATCACATATAGTGATTCATCGGGTGATGACATGGAGGAAATGCCTCCATGTGAAAGGTGTGCCCTTGAAACTCTGCAACAAAGATGCCTGTATGTAGCAACCACACAAGAAGTAGTAGACACCCCATGGTTGACAGCTACTAAAAGGAGCAGATAAATATGCATGAAACAAACTGAGGAAACCCATGCCAACAATGAAGGCATAGATACATTGAAATATGAGCATTGTCAACTTCCACCCCTTAATCTAAGATCATCATTTGGGAGAAGTTGGACACTTTTAAGAAACTCAAATAGGTGCTCATTATTTTGGATCTCTCCCTTTCCACTCAATCATGGGGGAGATGGCCACCTATGCTAATCATATGGGGCCCTCAGTTGTTTTTTTCAATTTTTGTTTTACAAGTTTTTTTTTTACATGTTTTTGTCTTACACAATTTTTTTTTACAAATTTCTTTAACTTTTCTAAGTTTTTTTTTTTACAAATTTCTTTAACTTTTCTTAT
>MNCI01035621.1:66233-96752 GCA_015680685.1 Gnetum montanum
CTTGAGTTTTCTTGCCGTTCTGATGTTACCCAATTATCGGAAGCTGAGTCAATAAAAACAAGAAGTCTTTGCATGGTGTGGTTCTCACGCATAAAAATGCAAAAAAAAAAACAATGTGAGAATTCAAAGCACACCCCTTAGACGAATAGACTTGGGCTACAAGCATTAGTTATGGAACCAAAAGTGTTCCCTCTAACTAAGGCTCTTCTCGCTTCCCATTCTCTCCTTTGTTTTGTCAGAATGGTGGTGGCTCTTGGAGGACGCATTCTTATTATCCAAGTGGATGGTTTGGCTAAATTCATTGACGCGAAGTCACTGGATGTGGTTGGTTCAAGGCTGGAGTTGGAATGAGACTTTCCAAGTCACATTAATCATAAAACACATAAGGGGCTGTACACCACCTTGTTTTTGGGATTCCATTCCATTCTCTTCTATCCATCCTTCTCTCCATTGTTCACCTCATTGCTGGTTGTATCATTAGTATATATATTTTGGTTGATACATTTTTTTCTTTTTGGTAAATGCTCGTGGTTAAGACTTTAACTCTTTGTTCCAAATGACATTCCTAGTGCCTACGAACTCTTTGACTGTGGGTTTGTTAGGGCATTCAGGGCATGAGCCTACTTTGGGGAGGATCCACTGACATTCCTATTTGGAGCATTAGTTAAATTCTTTTCCTTAACATTTTGCAAATAATTTTATTTTATTCATTACCATCTTGACATCCATTTCACTGATGTTTTCAGTTGTCCCTTTTTATCTCTCTTTCTTACTCCTATTCTTTCTCCATTCTAACGCTACTGGAGGTTCACGATTAGTCATGGGGGTATGGGGCCCACTTTTTTCGATTTTCTCGTAGCCCCAAAATTTTTGATTTTCTTCCTAACCCCTACACCTTCGGTAGTCATCATTAATATATTCCTAGATCCATATCAGCCATACCACAACCTAGCCAATGGACCTACACTAAAACAAGGTATTAATTACATGATGATTCATTTACCCTTGCTAATATATGATTGTGTTGTGTGTGTAGATGGCGATCATACAACAATGGATTGGATCTGGAGCAAACACTTGGAATGGAACAGCATTGAAATAGCTATGCAAGGAGCAAGATTGATGATGTGCTTATGGATGGACAACGAAGGTGCAATCTTGGCATTTGTAGTAGCAACACTTCTTTCTCTCTCTCTTTCTTAGCTACCAACTAAGGCCTGATGTCATTGTAATAAGGTGTTCACCCTTGTTGTCATGAACACCAATTTTGTCAAGTCTTGTAATGATGATCCGTTCACATGTCATCCCATTAGTTCCATTCTCTTCAATAATTTCATACCTTCCCGATATTATTATAAGTAACTCAAGGAAAATTTTTCATTCAGTCATGGGGCTATGATGAGACGTGATATCACATGCACCGCAATATCGCATTCCATGCGATATCACGTACGTGATATCGCGTCATCCCCTGCGATATCATGTATGCGATATCGCGGTCCACCATAAAATCTATAAATAAGAGGTGACACTCCCCTCATTTTTCATCCTAGGCTTAAAGTAGGGAAACTCTGGTAGTTTGATCACTCCAGAGATAGAATATTTTCCATGTGCCCGCAGTAGGAGTCCCCAAGTGAACGGATCTTTATTCGAGTAGCTTTGTACTTGAATGCAAGTTGTGTATGGAAATAAGGACAAGATTTCTGGATAAACCTTGCAGTGCATGGAATAGGTTTATTACATGTTATTTATTACCTACATTAGCATGGCATGAGTACAACTTGATTAGGAGCATTAACAAATGTGTATGGCTAATCAAGGAATTGGCTACTCATTACGATTAGTCTCTCTCACCCTCAACTCCTAGAATGCGGGGTGAGTATGAGTTGATTATGAGCATCTATGGATGTGTATGGCTAGTCAAGGAATCAGCTGCTCAACACATTTAGGCTAGTTAAGTGCCTCAGTACAACCACTTTGAGCACATGCATTATGTGTGGTGATCCTAGTAATGATTAGCATTTGGTAGCCACAGTTACATAGTTCAAGGTGTGTACGGTAAGTGGGAATGGATGTTGATGCTAGTTAATTTAGAATTTGTTCTTAGTTAGAGTTAGTTAGCTCTCTCAACCCTTCACCTTGATAGCATAGGAGAAAAATCATAAAATACCATAAAAATCATATACCTCAGAGTTACTTAACCATACACCATGACAACAACAAGTAAGTCTAGGAAGACAACGAATGATTAACCCCACATGTTCCATGGGGCGTTTAGGCATTTAGTCTGCGGAGTTCGACCAGATCACGCGTGCTATGCTCATTTCATATGGTTGAGTGTAGGGGTACCTCTCCACTCATCAAATATTAATTAGCTACTTAAAATATTAAAGTAAATTTCATGATTATTAAATGCTTAAGGAAACAATTAATCTATTTCAAGTGTTCTAAGGTTTCTTCAAAAAAGCTCATCTTTATTGCCATTTATACTAAAGTGCTCAAGTAACATAGTTCTTGAATAAAGATCCATACACTTTTTTGACTCCTACTATGGGAAATCAAAAAATATTCTAACTCTTAAATAAAAAAATTGCAAGTGCTTCACTGCAACTAAGAAATTGAATGGATGAATCATCTACCCAACTATTATATTTATAAGCTAGCACAGATCCTATGATATCGAATATCCAATAATGTATCATGGGCTTTGATACCGAGGATCTAATATTAGGGCCTAATAAAAAACAATTTAGCATACCTCCACAATTGAATGAAAATTTATCCTTAAGTGAACAAAAGTAGGAACAAGTTCTTTACAAAATATTAGGAAGGTATGGGATTATTGACTAACTAATTGACATACAAACTAACTTAGATCAAACAAAAAAATTCTAAGTGTCCAAGAGTATGTATTTCCAATCTTTTACAAAATTTGGTATTCATGACAACAAAATTCAACACTTTGATAAAAATTGACATCCAAACCCCTCTTGGCAGCTTGAAAATAAAGGAGAAGATTAAGGGGTCTTGGAGAGGTTTTGTTGCATGGTTTACACTACTTTCTCCTAAAATTATTTAGGTTGTTATCTCCTTCTTGCTCTAGTTCACTTATCTATTAGTTGGGATAGTTCCACTTTCAAAAATTCTTCCCTTTTGATGATATCTATGATCATAATAGAATCAATTATTAGTGTGTGATGTGTAGCCTATAACATATAAGTACCTTGTCTCTCTTGGGCAATTACACTTGGCTATGTTGTGATTATGACAGATTGATTATTTTGATATTATTTAATTTCTATGGCTACTAGGGTTTGTTGAAAAGGTTTAACCTCATAAATTGATGATTGTAATGTTATTTCATTGGATATATATTTTTTGGGAGTTAGAAGAATTTTAAAAAAAAATTTACTGTCAAAAACTTATGTGGCCTCCATAACAAGGTAGTGGTAGGACTAAAAAACAAGGTAAATCAAACAAGAGATTGAAAAATTATGGCCCTAGAAGGTTTTTGGGTCTAAAAATTTTCAACATTACATATAACAAAAAGAATGAAGAACTTTAACACAACTTGAAATTCTTGGAAAGCCAGAAAAGCTATGAACATGATGAAATGCTTGAAGAGGATTAAATAATTCACAAAAAAAGAGGTTTTCATTGGAGAACATTATGAAGAAATGCACAATTAAATGTCACTAATAAGGCACAAAAAGGATTTGATTGTGAAAAATGCCTAAGGATCAAGAAATTAACTAGCCCAACTAAGAGGTATGCAATTGGATCCTCCCCAAAGCAGGCTCATGCCCTTAATACCCTTACATGCCTTTAAATTAGAGACTTCATGGATACCATGGTTGATTAATGGTTGTTGAAAGTTAAGGACTAAATCCCATAAGAACCTACCTAATGATTTTGACACATCAAGCTAAGAGATTGAACAAAACTATGAAAAATAAGCAATGAGGTGTATTATGAAAAGTAGTAGCAAATGAAAGAGAAGATGGAATGGAGTCATGTATCATGGTCACATGAAGTCCCTTAAGTATCTTATGATTAAGATGATTCAATAAAGTCCATCCTTATTCTAGATCAAAATCAACCACTTCTAGTGACTTTGCATCAATACTCTTAAACCAACCCATCCCCTTGATATACAATAATTCTCCCATAGATCAATTACTATTCCTAAAGAGAAGAAGAAAGTAGGAAGTGAGAAAGGACCTTAGTTAGAGGGGACCTTCAAGCATGGGTAACATGTCTTTCTAGTTCCATAACTAGTGCTTATAGCCTGTTATTGAGTTTAAGGGGTGTTTTTTGAATTTCCATCATTTTTTTTGACTTTTATGTTTTTATGATTTTTGAATGGGAACCACACCATGTAAAAAATTTTAGCTTCTTATTATTGGTCAATAGAAAAATAGTAAGAAATCCATGAAAATACTCAAGCTCGCAAGAGGATAGGATATTACAAATAGCATTGAATTTCATTGAAGTCAAACCCTTATCAATTCGTTTAATCCTTTCCAAGTTTGGAACCTACTAAAGTCACAAGATCATTAAAAGGTTTATTAAGGAATGGACCTCATATTTTTAAAACAAGGAATACCATAGAGTTTGTGGATGAATGGATGACATGGACTCACTACTTTTTTCATGAAAAAGAGACCATGTCTTAGTTATCAATATCAAAATTCAAAGATAGAATCTATACATTAGCAATCAAACTTTATAGCACAAACCATTGTCAATAGAAACCATAGTTGCATTGTGTCTTGTTAATAAGAAAGGAAAAACAAGGTAAAATAAACACAAGAAAAACATAAGAGAAATTATACCTAGATAAAGTAAAATATATAGAAAGTTGTAAATTATGTAAGAAAAAGAAAAAGATACTAATAATGTTGTAAAATAGAAAATGGTATAAAATGAATAAATGTTTAAAAAGGTGTAATAGCTAAGGAGCCATTTTGTATAATAAGAATGGATGGCCATCTCCCCCATGACTAATTTGGAAGGAGAAGATCTGAAATATTGAGTGCCCTTGTCCATCCAAGGAGGTTTTATGGTCACTAGCTCTCTTAGTCTCATGGAAAGGCTTTATTTGTTGAGTGTTAACTAATAGCCTTTTGTTTGGGCTCCTAGGTTTGTATATTAACATGGCCAAGAAGGAAAAGTTTCATAAATGATATAAGGACCTTCCCATAATGTTTGAAACTTAGTTCTTTATAATACTTGTGTGGGTTTCCAGTAAAGGACCTTGTCACCTGGTTAAAATTTTACTTTCCTTATTTTGAGGTCATGGCATTACTTTTTGAATGCCTTGTGAAACTCGTTAGATGATAGGGCTACCAATCAATTCTCATCTAGTAAGTTGAGGTTCATTAGTCTTTCTTTTTATGCTAAAATTAGGTCAAGGTCAAGGTCATAAGCTATTAAAAAGATACATAGCTCTAACTAAATACGAAGTGTTGGCAATTTTTCATTCATTAGCTCATAGGGAGAATAACCTATAGGAATTTTCCAAGTGGAGAGGTAGGCCCAATGGGCATCATTGAGTTTTGTGCTTTAGTCTCTCTTATATTTTCTAACTATTCCTATTAAGATCTTAGTGATTTTCTTATTTGTAACCTTAGCTTGACTGTTGGCTTGGAGGTAACAGGGTGTTGTTAGTTTATGTTCTGCCCCTAAGCATTGCATGGGCTTCTAAAAGGTAGTGCCTATAAAGTGAGTACTGTTGTTAGAAATAAGTGCATGTGGCATCCCAAACCTATTTACAACATGCTATTGTATAAACCAAGTAGTTTTAGAGGATGTACAATCAATGATAACTATAAATTCTACCCATTTCATACAATAGTTAATAATGACTATGATGTGTGTCTTTCCATTTGACATGGGTCTGATGGGACCCATGAAGTCAATGTCAAAATGTTGAAGAGTTCTAGTTGTTGGATCCACTACTAAGGTTCCTGCATATGAGAGGTCATTCCACCATCACATTAGCAATTTTCATAAGAGCAGATAAATTAGGTAGCATCCTTGAAAATTTTTTCCTAATGATACCCTACCATCAATATCTTAATGGCCAATAATTTCTTAGCATTTTTTTAGGGTTCATCTCAATCACTTTTCCAAATATTCTATGCTCTAAAAAATGTCTTTCTAGACCATCAAATGTCTTTTCTACTAATTAAACCAAAGTTTTTCCTTCAGACACCTTTTTAGCCTTACTCAAGATGATCTAGGGCTTGCTCAAATGTAGCCCCATAGTTGGAGAAGTCATCCATGAATACTTTCATCTTGCTAAAAATCTACTATTAAAATATGCTTAGGACAAGGTGTTGGAAAGTTGTAGGAGCATTTCATAGATCAAATGACATCTTTCTATATGCCAAAGTTCCCTAGGAACTTATGAACATGGTTTTGGCCTAATCCTTGGATGCAATCTAAATTTTATTATACCCACTATAACCATCCAGAAAGTAGTAAAAGCAATGCCTAGAAATGATGTCCAACCCTTGGTCCACAAATGGTAACAAGAAGTGATCTTTGTAACATGCCATGTTTAACAACCTAAAGTTGATGAAGACCCTCCACTTGTCACCTTTCTTTGGTGCTATCACCATGGGCTAACCCACTTACTATCTATAATGGGATAGATGAACCCCACTTTGAGGAGTTTTTCAATCTTCTCCTTGACAATCTACTTGAGTTTGGGGCAAACCATCACTATGTCTATCTTTTTAGCTTCATAGAAGGATTTGTATAGATGTGGCACTAGCATACCCTAAGATCAATTCTAGTGAGTTTAGGATATGACCAAGGAAAGGTAGTTGCCCACTTGTTGACCACCTTCAATAGCTTTTCTTTTTGTTTAGGAGTAAGGTTGACATTGATTAGCACTAGATTTTCATTTTTCAAAAAGCATATCCCATGCTCATAGGTAGAGTTTTCAATTCTAGGGGATCATGTTTAAAAATTTTAGGGATTTTCAACTCTCCTCAATAAGTGTCATCAGGTTCATCTAAGAGTTGGCCATGAACTCACTTCAATTCATCCATGTCTTCAACATAGACACTTGTCAAGCTCTCAATTGGTTCCATGCAAAGTGTTGAGTTGCTATCAAGATTAGCTATTAGCCACTAGATTCCTTCCTATTTTGTGGTTGTTGCATATAGGTGCCTTTGAATTTCAAATACATCTACATATTATTTGCATGCTATGATAGATATAATTTTTATGAACCATAGTTTCTACACATAATTTCACCCTATGTCACTATACACAATGCATGGAACCCTCTTTTTCTCTATATTTCTAAATGCATTTTCCTTGGAAATCTCTAAGGAAAGGTATTTAATTTCAAGCTATGCATCAATGATGCTCAACTAAGCCATTCACATGATAATTGGAAAGTCCCCTTTGCAATTATCAACATGGATTACTAGGAAGTTGTCAAGATAGGACCATCCACAAATAGTAATCATAATGTCCTCCACTAGCCTCAAATGAACAGTGATGGACTAATCTACCAACTCAAGATGAATGTTGTTCTTCTTGTGTGGAGGTAGGTTCTAAGCTTTATACATCTCATAAGAAATCATATTTACACCAAAAATTGAGTCTAGAAGAGCTTTGCAATGCTCATTCTCACTGATTCGTAGGTAAATAAGAGGACCTCTAGGATTAAATTGTTTCCTTGGAAGTTGACCAGCCTTAATCCAATTAGTTGCTGCATAGATCAACATGATTGTATGCACTGTGAGATGTTTGGTTTGAAGGGGACTTAAAGGATGTAGATGTAGAGGATGAGGGAGAAGTAGGGCTATTGAATGCATATGTCTATGAGGGCTTTGTAGGATTTTTGGTTCAAAAGAATGATCTTTTCTAGGATTTGTTTTTTAAACTACTCAATTAAAGAGCCAACTGTAATTTAATAGCCCTTATGGAATTATGTTGCTACTGTGGTAATTGAGTTGAGGGTGAAGGGACATGTACAGAAGGATGAGGAGGATAGTGAGAAAATGGGTATTCCCCCCTCATAGATTAGGATCTATATTTAAGAGGGTAGTAGTGATGTAGGAATGAGGCATGACTAGAAGTGTCACATGGAGAAATGGATTGCTAAACATAGTGCCCATATGAATTAGGTTGTAGGTAAGGGTACTGTCACTACTAGTATTACTCATATGGTTGTGGTGGAGCTCCACTTGGATAATAGGCTTGTTGTTGGTGGAACTACTTGGAATTGCCTTAAGGATAATGCAACCTTTTGGGTTCTTACATTTTGGCAAATCTATGATTTAAAGTGTACATCCTAGACTCGTATATAAGTGTACATAATGGGGTGATATCCCTTAGGATGTTCATAGTGGTAGATGTCACACCCACTATCATCGTCTGATTCAAACTCCACAACTCCCTCCATTGCAATAGCCTTGCCCTTACCTCTTTGGTAGTCATGTTTAGTTTCTTTCCTTTACCTATGATCACAATCACTTCTTTGCTCTTTAGATTTCTCTACTATTTTTAGAGTAGTTTGAAAATTTTTATCCAAAGATTCCCACATTTTATTTACCTTGGCAAAAATTTTAGAAATAGATGTTAGATCGAAAAGCTCTATTGTTGCACCACTTAATTAAGTGATGTCTCCTTCTCATTGTCATAGAACTAGACTTTCCTTTCTCTAATGGAAGGGTTCTAGTTGTACTTCTCAACACTTTTTCTTTTTTCAACTTTTCTTCTTCCTTGGGAACCTACTCTATCATCCTTTGAATCTAATGGATTCTTAATTCTAAAATACTTCCTTGGACATAGACCACAAGAGTTATCTGTGTTTCTATTTGGAGCCCATATATGATATAGCTCAGTTACTCTCTTTGAGAATAACCATGGCCAGGAAATTGATGCAAGAGAGCATAGTACCTATCCATGGCTATGTCCAAGGGTTTATGTGTTTCCTATTTCCAACCTTGGATCTACTTTCTCAAGTTAGATACTTGGGACCACATTTGATACTTTTTGTTAAAGAGTTCAAGCATTCTACTCCACCTATGAATTGATTTTGGCTCTAAGAACCAGTACCAATGTTTAGCTTTCTTGATTAATGTCCTTGGAAATAGCTTTAACGTTTTCCATTTGTTCTCCATGTTCTATAAGGCACAAGCATCATGAAAGGCTTGGAGATGATTTTTTGGATCTAAGTTATATCTTTTTTTGAACTTGAGGATATTATTCATATCAAACCACTTGATTTTGCTATCATTCATGTGCCTTGTTGGAATTCTTATTGCCTCTGTAATGTTAAACGTGTTTCAAGTTTCAAGTAAAGGCTTGTCATGGTCATACCCTCTATGATGGCCATGATGCCCATGATGTCCTTTGCTATTCCTTCTTTCATGGTGGTGGACCTCCCTTAATTACCTATGCCCTTGGTCTCAACTATTCTAGTAGGTCCTATGATCATCTCTCTCCCATCAATCACCTCCATCATGGTCATGTAATCTACGGCTTCGATTGGAGCTATAGAAGAAAGAAGATGATGATAAAGATGAAGATGAAGGACGACTAGCATCACCATGATGGCTACCACCACCTCTTCTATGGTCATGACCATGATCATCATCATGATGCTTGTCCTTGTCCCTACCATGAGTCCCATATTTCATTTCCCCATGATCATGGGACCCATTATTTCTTAAAATAGGATTGTTCATAGTGGATTGTAAATTTTGGTTGAATCCCCCTTCATTTAAACCAAGGGGAGGTGAGTCAGTAAATTGAGAATCCCCAAAGAAGGAATCCTCACTATCGTTTTGGTCCAATAGCATCAAGGGGTTATTGAACCATTTCTCTTTCAAAGCTTCATAGTGTCTCTCCTATTACTACTCATTTTTTCATTGTGCCTTAGTGGGATGGTAATCTAGATAGTTATGATTTTGTACAATGTATTCAAAATTGAACCCCTGGATGCCCAACCTCATAAGAGTTTAGTGTAGCATCATAGAAACTGATTAATCAAGCAATGACACAATGTTGCCATCCATGTACCTCCATCACAACTATTCATCCTAATGTAGGATGAAGGTGAGATCTAGTACATACTCATCAAGATGAGTATATACCACTCAACATTGTTGGAGGATTGGCAAATTTGATTGTTCATTCCTTTTTTAATTGGATGTATGCTCAAACCTTGGTGCACAATCATCCCTATGAAAAGAAGACATCTTTAGATTAGAACAAGATTCTAGTTTTCTTTTACAATTATTACTATTTTGAATGATTGCAACTTTAAGATTCATTACAATGATTCAAATAATTTTCACTAAGTTCTACATAGCAGACAAAGCTAACTAAAGTCCCCAAAAATGGTGTCAATTATGAGTAGCGAGTGTACCCTACATCCAACCATATGAATCACTAACATTAACTCAATGATCCAATCTAATTCTAAAGAATTTATGTTTCTAAGTACACTGGTTCTAGCAAGTGAATCTAACCATTGCAATTGGTGTCTTCCTAGTACCACTTGTAAAGTACAAGGATATGGTTAAATGTAACTGAGCCATATGATTTTTATCATTTTATCTTTTATGAATTAAGTTACCTAAGAAAAATAAATTTTTAACTAATCTAATAACTAACTAATATGTAACTAATCATAACATAAGCATCCATTCCCACTTGTCGTACACATCCTAAACATACTATAGCTCTACTAGGTTATCAAGTGTTAAGCATATGCTTGAAGCAGTTGTACTTATGTGTGCTATTTAATCAATATTAATTAATTACTTAAAAACATTAAAGTAAATTACATGAGTATTAAATGCTTAAGGAAATAATTAATCTATTCCAAGTGTTGCAAGGTTTTATCAAAAAAGCTATTCTTTATTGTCGTCCACCCTCAAGTTCTTAGGTATAACAGTGATCCAATAAAGATCTGTACATGTCTTTGACTCCTACTATAGGCTCTCATAAAATATTCTAACTTTCAAATGGAAAAACTAGAAGTTCATTGTTACAACTAAGAAATAGAATAAATGAATCATGCACCCAATTACTGTATTTATTGGCTAGCATGCATCGTGCAATATCGGATATCCTATAATGCATCATGGGCTTTGATATCAAGGATCTAATATTGTGGCCTAATGAAAACTAATTCATAAATAATAAAACACTTACTAATCAGGTACTTCAATAGATAATGCATCAACCTCATTAATGTAATAGGTGCATTCATGAGTGCAAATGACATCACAAATCACTTAAATAATTTATCTTCCATTCATCAATACATCTTATTCTTATTTGATAGTAACCACTATTTAAATAAATTTTATTAAAAATTTTAGAATTAATAAGAATATCAAGGATATCATCCATCCTTCGAATAGAAAATCTATATCTCACTATTATGCTATTCATGTTAGAATGAGCATAGTGGATAGGATGAGAAGGAATGAAAGCTTTGTAGTTAAAAATTGAAAAATACTTGTGATATTATGAAATCTTGTGATGTTGTGTAACATGTATTGTGAAATAACTAAGAAATTAAAAAACTAAATTGTGAAAATAAAATCATTATAAAATTCATTAATAAAATTAAAACTAAAATAAAAATTAAGAAATATAAGAATTGATAACCTCTTTCATTATTTTTGAAAAAACATTACATCAGGTATTTTTCTTATTACACACTAAGGAAACTCTTCTAATTGCTTTTTATTAAAAAGAAAAAAAGAAAAAAAAACTCAACTAGGAGTTAAACTCAACATGACTGAGTTACACTCATCATAACTAATCACTAACTACTAGAAAAAAATTTATTTTTTAAAAAAATATTATATGATAAAAAAATTTAATATTTAAAAAAAGTTACTAAACTAAATAAATTTTTAAAAAAAAAATTATTCAAAGTAGAAGAAAAAAATTTCTACAATACACAATACTCCATAGTTAACTACCTTGGAATTAATGTACATCCTTCATTCATTGTTATTCTTCTTGAGTACTAGCACCACTAGAATTACATAAGGTGAAATGGATTCCCTCATGAAACCATTTGCAAGTAACTCCTGTACTTGCCTTTACAATTTAGACTATTGATTTGGTACTATCTAATAAGCTCTCTCATTTGGAATGGTAGTACCAAGAATAAAATTAATCTAATGCTATACATTCCTCATTAGTTGAAATATATCTAGTTTCCCCTTGAACACCTTAGAAAATTTCTCCTTCAAGTCTAACACACCTATAGGAAGTTTTACTTATACATCATCATGGTTAGTATTAACTATTTTCATAACAAGAAAACCAAAACATGTTTTAGCATGTTCCTTAATATATTCCATCTCTTCTAGAAGAATTAAGAAAGCATTAAGTGAGCTTTGTTGCCTCACTTGTTTATCTATCATTCAAATCACCTCATCAATTTTATTAGGTCTAACTACACTCATATGTTTTTTATTTCATAAAATTAAGCATCATCGTCAAAATTCCAATGTCTACCATGAATTACATTAGCATAATCTATTAGAAGTACATCATGCTTCACAACATCATGAAAATATTTAATTTTAAGTTTCAAAGTAGATTGTTCTAACACCTCTTGGGAAAAATCTCTAGATAACCAATGTACTTTATAAGTTCTAGGATAAGGATTAGTTACCAAACCTAATATAGCAAATTTCCTAGAAGAAATAACATTTTTTTGGGCTCCCCCATCAATCAAAATAAGAATCCATTCTTCACTAAGAAAACATCTAGTCCTAATATGAAATAATATTTTTCTATTAGGATGGACTCTTCTATTAACACTCCCCATGACTGCATAAGAATTTAATGTAGAAGTATCTTTAATTTTTAGATCATTAAGATTACCTCTCTAAAGACCTTAGCTTGATGTTTCCTCTACCTTCATGATTTATACATCTTTATTCTTGGCTTCCTTGTGAAGCTTACATTTCCACTACTTGTATTTCCATTCTTTAAAATTGAAGCATTGGATTTTTGATGAGATGCTTCCTTGACCCTTTCCTTCCTTATCTTGGTCCTTCTTAGCTTTATTCTTCTCATCACCTCTTTCATTCTTCTTATCATGTCTACCATTCTTATCTTCAAATTTAGACTTAGATTGTTATTAAGATTTGGATCCCCTCATCTTCCTCTTAGAATTTTCTTTGCTTCTATATCTGAATCCACTTAATTTCTTCTTAATCTTAAGTACCAAATCATAAGCCTTATCAAGATTTTATCACTTATAAAAGATAAATCATTCTAGTACATGCTTTTGAGAGCTCCTAAAAAGATTAAAGCCTATTCATACTCCTCCCAGTTTACTTTAGCTTGATGAAATAAATCCCAAATTCTGATATAAAAGTCTTTAACATCCCTTTCACCTTGCCTTAGGAATTTTAACTTCAAAATAGTCTCTTGTCTCTGATGAAACTATTCAAAATTTTCTTAACCTATATTTCATTAGATCATAATCTCTACTAGGTTGACTATTTCATCTTTCATAATACTAGGACTCCTTTTCACATAAAGTAGAAGTCATACCTTCTAATCTAGATTCAGCAATAGGTAACCCCTAAGTTATTTAGTATCTCTCCCAACTAGAAATGCTTTTTAAGTTCCTTCATCTAGCTTGTAAAAGAATTAGTGTCATCTACATCATTGAAAGTCTTCAACTCAACATATGAAAGTCTTACAAGATTTCTAAATGCTCTAGCAAGCATTACTATAACATCTTGTCCCTTGTTAAGGATGGAATTTTACTATAATCATGTAATTAGAATTTGGAAGAAGGGGTGGCTTCTTATGAGAAGTTACAACTATTCATAGTACCCCTCAGAAATGGGTTTAACTAGTGGCATTTAAGGTTGGGCTTAGAACTACTATCGACATGGATTTATGAAGCTAAGATTGGAATGTGACGAGAGTTGGATGAAGTTGGATAATAAGGGACTAATCATCTCTTCAGCTAGATAGCCTAACTATGGTGGTAGTATTGGGTTACCTCTAAGGTCTTAAGTGTCACAAGAAGATAACCTAGAGGATGTTATAGTGCACCAACCAGACATCAATAAAAAATTTCCATTGTTTTCTTTTCTACACTAAATTCCATGTTCATTTCTAATTATTTTCTAAGTTATACATGTGATTGAGTTATTTCCATGCAATGTGATTTTTTAATGCAAGGAACGATCATATTTCATCGACATCTAGGAACGGGATATCACATTTGATATCGGAGCAAAGCATGATTCAAGAGCCAAAGGGGAAGAGAGTTAAAAAAAGAGAATATTATTAAATTCCATTATTAATATATGGACAAGATACATTGAGAAGAGGAATATGGAAATATATGTGGGACACATCAAGAATAGGATTATGCAAGAAAGTGGAAGGAAGAAGATGAGTGTTCTAGTTTGAAGAACTTAATAAGATCAACAATAACCTTCAACTAGGTCTCATGTTCCCCCTTGATAGTGTTGTCCTTATTGATTATCACATGGCATCTAATCCAATCATCACATAGTTTGTTGATATATTTGACAGCACTCTTTGCTATAGCTTGTGCCTCATCCAATTTCACAAGTTCATTTTCTAATAGACTCACCTATAGCGTCTATTGGGCCATTTCTTCCTACCATTATTTTTCTTTCCTTTGCATACATAAGATTAAGACTATGAGTGTAAAGATAATAATAAAAATAAAAATAAGAAAGAAAAAAAATAAGAATTATTGACATGAAGTTGATCATTCTCGATTTGGATGATGCATTCATGGTTCAACAAATAAAGAGTATGGCAAGTGGCACTCTCTAGTTCCCCTAAGAGTTCTTTAAGGCTTCTACTAACTTCTAGAACATCCTTGGGGATAGCATGAAAGGAGGATGTAGCACCAACTTGCACCAACTAATAATATCCCTTGAAGTCACAATATTTGGACTTCCTCAGGTGGTACAATTCTTCATATATGAAGTAAAGTATATTCCTTGAAATTAGTTCACCAAGATTCCAAAGAAGAGCAAGTTCTTCTTTGGCAGTAACCATCATCTATCCTAGAGAGACAAGAAAATCCATGATGGTGACAAAAGAAGCTATGCTAATAGATATAGGAAAAGAAGATGATGGCATGACCTGTGGTAATAACCCCTTTATTGGAGTCACATACGCAGACATACAAATAGATTTGGGAGGAGGGGATGAAGTCTGCTTGAAACCAAACCTGCATAGAAAATCCTTCCCTAGCTCCAGGATTAAGTACCCCTAATCTAAGGACACTTGCACAAAAAGGGCATAACATCATAACAAGGAAAAATGAAAGTATTCGAAGCAATGTTTGTTATGTGATAATTGAATAACCTTTGGTTCTTTCGCCTTTCCTCTGTGTGTCAATATCACTTTTCCACTTAGACCTTGTTCTATGGATTGTTTTTGATTAACAATCAAGAGCAATAAATACATAAATAACAAAAAACTGAAAAAAAATAATAATGTATGATTTAGGATAAACCTTGGAATTTTATTTAATCATCACCACATCATTACCTTTCACATCATCACTTCATGAATTCATCTCCCTAATACCTTCCTCTAGTCTAGTATCTAGCCCAAAGTGCACTATCACATAAATGCCATGATAAGAAAAAATAATTATAAATTAATAAATAAGAAAATATAAAATGAAAGTATGAAACTATACCTTATCACATTCCTACAAGTTATAGATCTAAACAAAACCTTCATTACCTTTCATAGAACCTTCAACTCAAGCCCTCAGAACTCTTTCGTTAAGAAACTTCAGGTATAAATGGTAAGTAAATTCATGGATGCTATTGGGAAAGGAATTATAACTTAGGATCAAGCCCATAAGCAAAGGTATGTAATTTATAGTATAAGGTCCTTTGAGATTTCTTTTAGTGACTACAAGGAAGAGAAATAAGGTCCTTTGAGATTTCTTTTAGTGACTAATTCCATGGCAAGGTACAAGGAAGAGAAATAAGAGAGATACTGATGAGCCATGATATCGAGTATGCGATATCGGGTACATGATATCAGAGCCTCCCAAGTGATATCAGGAATCTGATATCGGGGCCTATCTTATCTTCTATAAATAAGAGGTAGGCGCACTTGGTTTGGCAATAGATTAGTTGGCCCCTTACCCAAACTCTTGCCTCTTCTCTCTCTCAGAGTTAGAATTATTTTTGCATGCCCATAGTAGGAGTCATAAAGTGAACGGATCCTTATTCGAGCCTTGTGTACCTGAGCATACCTTACGTACAACAATAAAGATTAACTTTGTGATAAACCTTGCAGCATCTATAATAGATTAATTAATGTTAATTGTAGTTATTTAATGCTTTTCTTAGTTAATTAATGTTCTCTCCCTCACCCTATAACTCTCATAAGTAAGCACACTCAGTATGATTACTTTGAGCATGTGTGTAACACTTGGTAACCCAGTAATGATTAGAGTTTGGTAATCCCAGCAGTGTTGCACTAGTTTAAAATGTGTATGAAAAGTGAGAATGGATGCTGGTGTTAGGACTAGTTAAAGCATAGTTGAGTAGTTAAATTAAATTAGTTACTTAGTTATCTCTCTCTCCTCCCTTTGTAGCACCAGGCCATAAAACATAAAAATATATAAAAATTATATACCTCAAGTTTACTTAACCATACAATTTTGCTATATAAGTAAGGTTGGGAAGACAATGACTAACTAACCCATTCTTGTTCCACAAAAGTGCATAAGCACTTAGTCCTTGGAATTCAATTGGATTGTGCATGTATGCTCGTATTCATATGGTTAGGCGTAGGGATACTTTGTCACTCATCATTGGTGCCATTTCCAGGGACTTTGTTGATTGTGCGCTAATTATAACTTAGGAAATCTTTCTCATCATTGGAATGAACCCTTAGAGTTGGNCGTATGAAAGTGTTTCACCTCCTAGGTCTGATATAGGGAACAATCAGAGGCATAGTACACATGATAATCAGCTAGTCCCTCAATAGTTCTATGTGGTATATATTCATCTTAATGAATATGTACCAACTTTACATTTATCCTCCATTAGGATGAACAACTATGTTGGTGTGATTTAGAAGGTAACATAGTGTTACCTCCTGATCGCTCAATCCTATGCATGCTTCTTCATGATCTCACATGAATTGGTATGTAGCACTTACGGGTAGAGTACATTGTGCATGATCATGACTCAAGAGAGTACTGACCCATGGAGGCACAACATTAAAGGGACTTACAATAGGAGAGATTTCATAAATTTATGAAGGGAAAGTTGTCTTGGAATGTCCCGCATGTCACAAGTGAAAATGAATATGGTGAACCTACCTTAGGAGGTTTTCCATGAAATAATGTTCCTCCTATTGACTTTGGTCAAGGGGTTGTGTATCAAAACCTTCATTCAACCATCCATAACCTAGGTTTTGATACCAATGGGCACAAAGGGTCTGAAAAAGGAACACACATGCATGATAAAGATGGACATGTTGATCGTAACCATGAGCAAGGCCGCAACCACCGAAGAGAAGGTAGCAGGCATCATCATGGTGACAGTCCTCCTTCTTCTTCACCTTCATCATCTCCTTCACCCTCTTCTTCAAGATCTGGATGCAGTCACAAAGAAAAAGATCATGATGCATGTATTATATATTCCATGATTCCATGATTAGAGTCATAGATGATTCCATGATGCATGTGCCTTACAAAACATAGAAAATGAATGGCAAGAACTAAAGTTGTACCCACTAACACTAGTCAAAGATGTAGAGAGTTGGTACCAGTCCTTAGAATTGGAATCCATTTGTAGGTGGAGTACCATGTTAGAATTGTTCAACGATAAGTACCAAACATACTCCCATGTGTCCAACCTACGAAAGCAAATCCAAGGATAGAAATAAGGAGGACATGAACCCTCGGATCTTGACATGGGCTGATATGATGCATTGTTACATCGTTGTCTTAGCCATGGCTATTTGCAGAGGGATCAACTATGCCATCTTGTAGATGGGCTTAGGCATGAAACATGAAGAACCCTTGGGATGTGTGCCCAAGGAAGGCTATCTGAGCTTAGGACCCATCAAGTACAAAGATTATTGGAGCAAGTTGCTAAAGAGGAAGGCAAGCTAAGGAAAAGATAGAGTGTAGAGGAATATAATAGAGATCCTTCCCTCTGAAAGAAAGAAGTAAGATTTTGTGAGGATGAAGAAGAGTCACCACTCGAAGAGATGGTGAATAGGAAAAAATTTTCTATTCAAAAGTTGGCATCGAAAGTATTGACAAAGGTAGACCAAATGTGGGACTCCCTAGATAATATATTTTAAACCATTCTCAAAATAGTAGAGGAGTCTAAAGAGCAAGGTAGTGAATAGGGAAAGAGAAAAAAGAGAAAAGTGGAATATGCATGCAACAAAGGTAAGGGAAAAGTTGTCATCATCAAAGAGGTTGTGGATTTGGATACAAACAATGATAGTGGATGCAAGATATGCTAATACAACCATCTTAAGGGATTTTGTTCTATAATCTCACATCTATAGGAGTCTGGGGTGTATGCACTCAACCCATGATTGAACTGAAGGCAAACACCTCGAAGGTCACCTTATCCCCAAGGTAACTGAAGATAGTTCCACAAACCCTTAATGTATTATCCAAGTGGAACTCCACCACAACCAACTGATCAATATCAAGAATGGAAACATCCATAATCATGGGGAATGGCACCACCATGACAACAGTATCCTTACTATCAACCTGACCTATATGGATATTATGTGCAGCAGCCAATTTCTCCACGTGACTCTACTAGTCACATCATCCCTCAACCTCACTACCAAACACATGAGTATTATAGAACTCCTTCTCCTAGGGGTGATGTTCCACAAACATACCATTCTTCTCATCCAGCTACATCTCTTCCACCCTTAACTCCATTACCACTTGCTCTAGCCATGTAGGGTGAGCTCCCTACCTAGCTATAGCAACACAACACTACAAGGGTTACTAATCCTCACCCTACTATTGGTTCAAACAATCACACAAAGAAGAGACCTTTCTTTAGAACCAACAGTTTAACCAAGTCCTTATAGTCACAAGTGGCTAATTCTTCAAATGCCTCATCACCAATCAAAACTTTAGAGCTCCCTTCAATCTAAAGGCCACATTCAATGCATATGGTCATGTTAACTTATGCTGTCACCAATTGGATAAAAGATGGTCATCTTCCTAGGAAATTCTCTGATCTTGTAAGTCCTCTGATATATCTATAGATTGCTAGGAATGAACCATACAAAGTTCTTTTGAATTCAGGTTCTGATGTCAACTTAATCTCTCAAGAAATGTACAAATCCTGGAACCTACCTCGATTAAAATAAAGTAACATTCATTTAGAGTTAGTTGACTAGTCCATCACTATCCCATTAGGACTAGTGGAGGACATTGTCACAACTGTCTATGGATGTTTGTATCTAGCTAACTTCTTAGTGATTAAAGTGAATAACGGTAAGGGGGACTTCCCAATCATAATGGGAAGAGCATGGCTAAGCATAGTTGATGCATGCCTAGGAATCTGTGATCTCTCCCTAGAAATATCAAATGAAAATACATTTGGAAAGATCGAGAAAAAAAAGGTTCCATGAATCACATATAGTAACATAGGGTGTAATTGCATGCAGAAGTCATGATTTTTTCAATGTTCAACATTGCCTACATGCAATCAATGTGCATAAGTAACTAATATACAAAGATGCCTGTATGCAGCAACCACAAGACAAGAAGGAACCTAGTGGCTAATAGCTAATCAAGAGAGCAGTTCAACTATATGCATGGAACTAATTGAGGGTTTGACTTGCACTTACATCGATAGCATAGACACATTAGTGTAAGTCCATTACCAACTTCTAGGTCTTGACATTGAAAATATCAACTAGGAGAAGTTGGAAATCCCTGATAAGTTTAAGCAAGAGCCCCTTGAGTTAAAATCATTGCCCACCGTATGGAATGCACATTTCTCAAGGATGGAAAATTGGTAATTATTAACACTAAGCTTACTCCTCAACAAAAAAAGAGACTACTAAAAGTGATAAAAAAATGGTCGAAAGCCTTTGCTTGGTTATATCCTGAATTAACGAGAATAGGTCCTAGGATATGCCAACATAGAATTTACACTGATCCCTCCATGAAGCCTCAAAAATAACCACAGAGGCAACTTAACACAAAGCTTTAATAAGTGGTTAAGGAATAAATTGAATAGCTTCTAAAAGTTGAATTGATATATCCCAATTCTGATAGTGAATGGATTAGTCCCTTAGTTATTGAGCCCAAAAAGGAAGGTAAATGCAGGATGTGTATAGATTTTGGGCTACTGAATATGGAAACATTCAAAGACCACCTTTCATTGCCATTCATCAACCAAGTCTTAGACACCATTGCAAGGAATCACAATTGTAGTTTTCTAGATGGGTACAATGGGTACAACCAAATTCAAATATCCTCAGAAGACTAAGCCAAGACTATGTTCACCAGTCCTTAGGGAACATTTTCATACAAATAGATGACATTTGGCTTGTGCAATGCCCCTACAACGTTTCAACAATTAGTTCTAAGAATATTCCAATAGCAAATAGAAAATAGTATGGAGGTCTTCGTGGATGACTTCTCCACTTATGGAATGAATTTTGATCAAGCCTTGGACCTATTATAGTAAGTACTAAAACAATGTGTAGAAACCAACTTAAGGCTCAACTAGCAAAAAATTCATTTAATGGTCCAAGAGGACATTGTATTAAGGCATCAGAATTCACAAACAGAGATAGAGGTAGACCCCAAAAAGATCAAAGTTATCCAAGGAATTACTTAGCAAACCAAAATTGTAAAAGATATCCAATTATTCCTTGGACACATTGGCTACTACATATGGTTTATTGAGAACTTTTAAAAGGTTGCAAAACCATTGGTTCAACTAACGAAAAAGGATGTACCTTTCAAATGGACCAGGAAATGCAAACTAGATTTCCAAAATTTAAAATAAAAGCTTGTAGAAACACCCATTCTACAAGTTCCTGACTAGTCCAAACCATTCCACATAATGATTGACACATCCAACTATGCTTTAGGAGATGTACTTACATAGTTAGATGACCAAAAATGTCCTTATTACATCCACTGTGCAAGTAGGAGTATTGCTAGTGCGCAACTTAACTACCCCACAACAGAGAAAGAATTAATGATTGTAGTGTTTGCACTAGAAAAATTTAGGCACTATGTCTTGGGCTATAAGGTATTTATGCACATGGATCATAGTGCAATAAGGTTCCTAATGAAGAAACCAATGGTGAGCCCTCACATCATATGATGGCTCGTAGTCTTACAAGAGTTCGATCTTACAATGATTGATCATAAAGGCACTAAGAACGTAGTTGCTAATCATTTTTCTTGATTGCGATGGGACAACAAAGAGGATGAATATTCACTCTCTAATCATTTTCGTGATGAATTCCTCTTTGTAGATGTAGTAACTAATCAATTGACCATAGAAACAAACTATTATAGTAGTATTCTCACCTATCTCCTTACACAACAAACACCACAAGGGTTAGACATTCAAAAGAAACAATAGTTTCTTCATCGAGCCAAGTATTTTATGGAGATCAATGGGAAACTTTATAAAGTATGTCCCGGTGGCTTGGTTCAATGATGCGTTCCTGATATAAATCAACTGCAAGTTCTCCAAGATTTTCATGAGGGTCTTTGCGGGGGTCATTACGATGGGAGATGAACAACCATTAAAATCTTACTTGTAGGATATTATTGGCCTACATTATTTTGGGATGCTCATAATTTCATCCAATCATGTGAGTGTTGTCAATATGATAGGGGAATGATTACTAGAATGGAGGGTTCGCAATAATGGATTCAACCTTTAGAACCCTTCGATATTTGGGGAGTTGATTTGATGGGGCCTATTACACCAATGTCCAATGGAAAAGCCTACATCTTTGTTGCCATTGAATATTTCACAAAATGGGCAAAAGCAGCTTCCGTTAAGGATTTTACATCATCTATAGCTGCATGATTTATTCAACAACAAGTTGTAAACAAGTTTGGCATGCCACATGCACTTATTTCAGACAATGGTACACACTTCACAGATGCAACTTTTCATAAATTAATGCAATGCTTAGGGGTTGAGCATGAATTGAATACACCATACCACCCTTAAGAAAATGGTCAAGCTGAGGTTACCAATAGGGAGATTACAAAGATACTAATAAGAACTATTAGCAACTATAGGAGAGATTGGAGCACCAAATTGAAGGATGCTCTTTGGACATACTACTCTTCATGGAAACTCCTTATAGGTTACTCTTCCTATGAGTTAGTGTATGGTAAACTTTCAATGGTTTCTATTTAAGTAGAACTTTATACACTATCCACGACATGTGATCTCAACCTTAACCTTCATCTACCACAAAAAGAACAGCTAATGAACCTTAACTTGCTAGATGAGAATCAACTAGTCATCCTATTATCTAATGAATTATACAAGACTTTTAATAAATAACATCATGAACTAAAAATTAGAAAAGTTAAGTACCAACCAAGAGATAAGGTACTCTACTAGAATCCCACACATGTGCCACAACAAACTAAATTTCAAACACTATGGGAAGGACCTTATATCATTCATATAACTTTTCCTTTAAGGGCCATGATGATTTACAAACCTAAGAGCTCGAACAAGAAACTATTGATCAACATCTAACAAACCAAACCTTTCCATGAGCCTAGGACAGCTAGTACCAATGCTACCTCTGTTGTTGGACAACCTTGCTCCCTATTTCGGATTGCCTCCTACCACCTCAGTCATGGGGGAGATGGCCACCAATGCTAGCCATTCAAAGCCCTCAGTTCCTTTTGTATTTTTTTTTTACACATTTTTTTTGAACATTTTTCAAATTTACTTATTCTTTTTTTACACAATTGTTCACAATTTTACTATCTCTTTGTTTGATTTACTTTTATTTGTCTTACAATAAGTGCTCATGATGGTGGATTTTATCATAAAGATGTTGGTTGCTAATGTTTGGTTTTTACCTTTGATTTTCAATGTTGATATTAAGATATGGTTTTTTTGATAAAATAGGCAATGAGTCCACACCATCCATTCATCCATTCAACTCTATGATCTTCCTTGACTTTAGAGTTGTATTGTCCCTTTTCCTAAGTAAACTTATTAATTAATCGGTGGCTTAGTATTCTTCAAATCAAGGAAGGACTCTATGGTTGAAAAGGGTGTGACTTTAAGGGGATTTGATGCACATGTGCTAGCTATTCTCTTGGGTGTTTGGATGCTTTTTATGGGTTTTTTGCCATTCTACTATTGATTAAATATCAAGAAGCTAAGTGAATAAAAATAAGTCTTTGCATGGTGTGGTTCTCACATGAAAAAAAACTAGTGAGAATTCAAAGCACATACCTTAGATATAATAAAGAAATATAGGCTACAAGCACTGGTTATGGCATTGGAAAGACATGTTACCCATGCCTGAAGGTTCCCTCTAACAAAGGCCATTTCTCACTTCCTGCTTCTCTATCTTTCTCTCCTTGGAATGGTGGTGACTCTTTGGGGAAGCATTCTTGTTGCTTCAAGAGGATGGATTGATCAATTGTATTGATGCAAGGTCACTGAATGTGGTTGGTTTGAGTATAGATTTGGAATGAGTTCTATTCAGTCACCTTAACCATAAAATATATAAGGGACTTTACACAACCTTATTCTTGGGATTCCATTCCATTTTCTACTCTCCATCTTTCTTCCCATTTTCCACCTCATTGTTGGTTTTATGATTAGTCTCTATTTTGGTTGATACATTGTTTTTCCTTGGAAAATTCTTATGGGTAAGTCTTTAACTATTTTTTCCATATGTCACCCCTAGAACCTATGGACTCTTTGGTTTCGGGGTTTGTTAGGGCATAAAAGGCATAAGCCTACTTTGGGGAGACCCACTAACATTCCTTTTTGGTGAAATTGTTAAATTCTTCTCTTTAAACATTTCTTGCAATCAGCAATTTCTCATTTCATCCCCATCCATGACATCCATTTTATTGGCAACATCGTTGTTATTTTTCCCATTTTTCTTGTTCCCTATACTTTTCCACCCTATTGCTACTGGAGGTTTTCTCTTAGTTGTGGAGGCCCTGTCACAAATTTTTTCATTCTACTACTTGTATCACCCCTACATCTTGGGTAGTTATTAGTGATAAACCTCTAACCGAGTTTCTACCATAAATCCAACTTAGCCAATGCATTTATATCGAGGCAAGGTATCAACTGCATTGTGGCTTGCCTATCCTTGCTCATTCATGACCGTGTTGTATGTGCAAATGGCAATTATATGAACAATGGACTGGGATAGGAGGAAGCACTTGGGATGGACTGGAGCTAGAGCGTTTACGCCAAGAACAAGTTTGGTCATGTGGCTATGGATAAACAACAAAAGACACAATCATGAAGTCAGTAGCAACATGTCTCATTTTCTTTTCTCTCTCTTCAAGTTGTCGGATGAGGGTCTGGATGTCATCTATGTACAGTGTTCACCACAAAGGGTGTGAACACCAATGTTGTAATATGTTTGTTGATCCGTTCACCGGGCACTTTGAGTCTATTATTCCCTATCGCTACTAGTTCTCATTCAATCAATAATCCCATACCTTCCCAATATTTTGTAAGGAACTCAAGGATGAGTTTTCATTCAGTTGTGGAGGTATGATGAGCTGCGATATTGGGTACGTGATATCAGTGCCTCTCAAGTGATATCGGGCATCTGATATCAGGGCCTATCTTATCTTCTATAAATAAGAAGCAGGCACACTTGGTTTGGCAATAGATTAGTTAGCCTCTTACCCGAACTCTTGCCTTTTCTCCGTCTCAAACTTAAAATTATTTCTGTGCCCATAGTAGGAGTCATAAAGTGAACGGATCCTCATTCGAGCATTGTGTACCTAAGCACACTTTGTGTACGGCAATAAAGATGAACTTTGTGATAAACCTTGTAGCATCTAGAATAGATTAATTGATGTTAATTGTAGTTATTTAATGCTTTCCTTAGTTAATTAATGTTCTCGCTCACCCTATAACTCTCATAAGTAGGTGTACTCAGTACGATTACTTCAAGCATGTGTGTAATGCTTGGTAAACGAGTAATGATTAGCATTTGGTAATCCTAGTAGTGTTGCACTGGTTCAAGATGTGTATGGAAAGTGAGAACAGATGCTGGTGTTAGAACTAGTTAAAGCATAGTTGAGTAATTAAGTTAAATTAGTTACTTAGATATCTCTCTCTCCTTCCTTTGTAGCACCAGGCCATAAAACATAAAAATATATAAAAATTATATACCTCAAGTTTACTTAATGATACAATCGTCCTATACAAGTAAGCTTGGGAAGACAACGATTAACTAACTCATCCTTGTTTCACAAAAGCGCATAAGCACTTAGTCCTTAGAATTCGACCAGATCGTGTGTAGACGCTCATATTCGTATGGTTGAGCGTAGGGATACCTTGCCACTCACCAGAGACGAATCATATACTCTATCATTTTTTGCACCATGGAGAAGGAAGATGGAGTAGGAGTTAATTGTGGAATGTGAACCCCATAAAGCTTTACTATATATAAATTGGCACAAATAATAATCAATCTCCTTAATAAGATCAATTTGGCAATATTTCTTTTCAAACAAGGGTAGAATCCTTAATATCATTAGACAATTCTCTTTGACAAGAAAATTGGAATTTAGGAGAATTCACATTGGAAATAAAAGGAATTTTATTGGTTTAAAAACCACAAGTAGTTTGGATACTAGTAGGAGTAATAGTTAAATTTATTAAATCCATTTTTGAATGAGAACTTTCCCATACATGATAGCTATTACAACAATTCCTTATGAAATTTTGCAAATGAAAGTCTTAAAAATAGGAAATAGTAGCAACTCAAATAGTTTAGAAGTTCTAAGGAACTCAAAATCCTCAACATGCAACAAGCTACGAACCAAATTAGTTGTTTCCACAACATTATTTTGATGTAAAAAGATGAAAACTATTTTGGAGCTACTTGAGGCGGTAGGAGAGGATTGTCCAAGAGTAGGAGAGGCTTGGCTAGGATGTTTTAAAGGAGTCATCTCATAATTTGTTATGCTAGAAAATTTCTCTGAAAAACGGTTGAATTGGGCATAAAGACTTTCTTCTTCCAATAATTTAGAAAAGATCTTAAAACCTTAACATTAGTAGAAGATAGAGTACACTATCAAATAGGGCCGTTATACTTGCATTAACACAAAATTAATTGTTACTCAATTTTATATTAATTTTTAATTTTCTTGATTTTTTGGGTGATAGGTGAAGCAAACTATTGTCATCTTGAGCTGAATGAGTAGTGCTTCTTACGATGATTCTAAAAGTACCAATTTCATCAAAATTTGACTTACTATTTAAAGTTAATACATTTTTTGATATGGGTGCAATTTATTTTTTATATATAAAATAAATAATAACAATCATAAGAATTCTTATGTCAAAGGACATAGGTCCATAATGTTAAATAACTAATTAAAAAAGTAATCTTAAAATAATAATCAGCAAAAAAACTCAAAAAACAAGCCTGCGGTGCCAAAGCTACGACGACGCTGGCCAGCCAAGCCGTAACGTGGCTAGTTCACAAGGCCTAGCCACGATACGTGGCAGCCGGCCTGGTCGTGGCGTTAGCCAACTGCGTCATAGCATGGCTGGGCAACAAGGCCTGACCACGATGTGTCAGGGCCGACCTATTCATGGCATTGGCCAACCACGTTGTACTGCTGCCCAGATCCTCCACGTCGCCGCTGTCCCTTGCACAGCTGCATCCTCTGGTGTGTCGCAGACGTTGACGGCATTGGGAAACGTTGCCTCCTCCCGTACCTGCAAACACCGTCAGCATCCAAGGCGATGGAAAATCTTTTTGACTTGAGAAATTTGAATTATCAGTTAGTTGACGGACAAATTTAAAAGACATCAAAATCAAAGTCACAAACTTTATTTATAAGAAGGTGAAAAAATATTGTCAAAATAGGAATTTGATGGAAATTAGGATAAAAATTTCATAATTAAGTGCGCTTGTGTTGGAGTAGTACTAGGATGGGTAACTTCTTCTGAAAAAAGTGAAACCTTTTTACAATTTGAAATGGCCATAAATTGTGATTCTGGAGTACATTTTTAACAAAATAAAAGCTGTTCCCAACAGATTTAAGCCTTTGAAGACCAATGGAATGATTAGATTGAGTTTCCGGAAGATGAAAAATTGATTTTTCAAGTCATTATTTAGGGTTTTAATACATGAAGAGGTCCTATAGAATTAAATATTTCCATGAATAATTAAGGTCTTTTATGCTGGGTTAAGAGAACAGAAAATTCATTTATGGTAGTTCTAACCTTCTTTTGGAACCAATTAACTACCACATAATCCATAAAAAGGGGCACAGATGTCAAGAAATGACCAACTTGCTTTGTTTCTTTGACTTACTATTGTTCGAAGCTTAGAGAGTACATTGGAGAACCATGGAGTCCTGTGTCAATGATTGCATGGATGTCTTTAAAAAATAGATTAATGAAATATGAAGTGTCCAAGAGGAACTCTAACAATCAGACCAAGGGTTTGAGACAAATATGCAAAATATGTTTAAAGAAATTAGGAAATTGTCTCAAAGCTTAGTGGAAAAATGGTTAAAAGTAGAAGTAAAGGTGGATTTCTTTTCTGATTCCATCAAAGAATTAACTGATCATCTAACCCACCCTTTTAACAAAAACCACTATCCATCTAGGGACCATCACCAAGATCAACTTCCACGCAAGGATTAGTATAGAGACCAATTGTATTAAACCTCAAATTGGTTTAGTTTTTAAATAAGTATTCTTCTCAAATTCATGCATTTTAATTGATTTTATTTTGTATTTCATATTATTAATTATTTGGTTAGTGTATAACTAATGTTTATTTTAACGTGATTATAATTATATATTATAAAGATTTTATAAACTATGTAAACATTATATATAATTTATTGTATTGTAGATTATAATTGATATAATTATAACGTGATTATAATTATATATTATAAAGATTTTATAAACTATGTAAACATTATATATATTAGAGTTAGGGCATCCTTAACAGTGCCACCTTGGGCTCTGAGACTCAAATGGCTCATCAGGCAGCATCATGGAATCAAATCTGCTGAAACGTATGGAGGATCTGGTGGATGGCATATCTGTGGACCGATTCAAATTTACTGCTATGGGATAGCTCAATGCAAAGCATACGCCAAAAGCTCAGACTCTTGTTCCTACGTCTTGGAAGCAAACTGTACTATCAGAGACTGATGCCGATCTTTGGTGATGACTACTTTCTGGGCTGGGAAACCTGCAATTTGTTCGGAGAGATTGCTTCAATGGCAATTTTCCATCAAGTCTCCGTCCAACTCCAGTGAAAGCCTTAAATTTAAACCCATCAGCTTGTTCAGCAGCAACAGCAGTGGAAGATGTTGATATTTTGTGTTCATTAGTAGACACAACAACTTTTGCATTTTGTTTTCTTTTTGGTGGTTCCTGTTGCTGGTAATCAAGGGGAGGCACAAAATCCACGTCGTAGTCCACGTCAACAATAGAAACTACAGGGCTAGGCCTGGTTTCCAGGATGTTGATGTAATTTCATTGTAGGAAACCAGGATGGTGTCACCAGCACTAAGTCACAAGGCTGAGAGCGATGGAGCTACTATAGTACTTAAAGAGTCAAGTGGATTACTTGCTAGTAGCAATCTACGACAGTACTCGTACGTGGTGGGGTATGGCGGCAAGTTCACGCAGCAGCACCCCACCGTGGCTCGTTACATGGAGAGCCCAGTTTCTTGCCCCGACTTTTGTGGAGGCCTGTGTCTGTGCCTGTGCCTATGCTTTTGCAACTTTCTGACCACAAGAATAAGTCTGAATTGCCCTGGGCACTAGCACCTACTCCTTGTTTTTGGCCAAGGGAGGTTTGGACATTGAAGGCTTGAAAGAAGAAGCTACAGTTGCAACTGGAATTGGACCATAACTAACATCTGCAATCCTTTTGCCTGCAACCTTGTTCTGCAAACCTTCATGTTGAGTTTTAAATGAAATAATTCTACGTTCACTCCTAGTTTGAGCTAAGTTATTCTGCAAATGTGGTTGGTTCAGCATGGTTTTGGTTTTGGAAGGAGTTCAGATTGCGCCAGGCTCAAAAATCACGGGCAACGAGAAATCCAAAAATAATCGGGAAGCTGAATCACCGACTATGCAATTGAAATTTGTGGTTCTTAAGGCAGATAAAATAAGCGAAGCAGCTTTGCAATTGCAATAACGCCATTCACGTACCTTGCACATGATTCTCTGCAAACAAAACCGAATTTCCAAGTAGCGAGGGCACAGAAAGCAGGGAACACAAACGACCAAGGCTAAATACACTCTGGCAGACATGAGCTGCAGATGAGTCAGTGCTGTCAGAATGTTGTGGGCAGGGTTTTCACTGCCAACGAATCCCCACCAACCATGTGCCTGCCATAGGTATTCACAACGGCACACATTCGCAACACCGGTTTCATCAACAACACCAACATGGATGGTGAACACATAGAGTGGCGGAAGCATCATGCACATCAAAGATATGGGTGAGGCCAACCTCTGAAATGCTAGGCACGGGGCCATGATCGACAACTAATATATATCTTAAGGTGTACTTAAATTACGTTCCAACCTACCATAAATTTAAATTTTCAAATCAAGAGTCATACCACTAAGTTAATACCTCATTGTTAAAACCAAAGTTGAAAAGATTTGCTGTGTAATAATTCTAATGCTCTTCTACTTTAAAGAAGCATGTCCTTGATAAAGTACTACTTCATTAAGCAAGTAGTCAAAAGAGTGAAATAATATTTGGAAGAGAAGATGCAATGTTATATTTCAAAGGACTGATTATTCTAATAAATGTTTGCTCACCACGTTGGAGAAGTTGCAGATCTGTCGCCTCATTCATTTCCAACTCACATCTCAAGCATCAAAGTTTAATCTGGATAATCATCAATTGGTTCATCTTTTGCAGCCGTTAGAAAATCCTGAGCATTCCAGTAACACTCATCATCTGTAATATCTGCAAGGAAGCTTCTCCTTTCTGTTGAGTGGAGTCATCATTGGAACTCTCTCTATCCTTAATTGAGAGCTCCTTGCCTCATCTAAATCTATGTCATTCTATCTCGTAACGAGTCAATTTGTGTGGAAGTTTGATAGTGCCCCTACTTGGGTTTCCTCCTTAAATACTTGTTCATTTTTATGGTTGTTCTCGAGTCTCATTTCCACTCGTCTCAGCTTTCCCTTCCCCTCATCCCTATGATTCAGGTTCCTGTAATTGATACACTTTTAATATCAATAGATCTTCTTTTCGGGG